>CANNZV010001444.1:0-153901 GCA_947561585.1 Caprella mutica | reverse complement strand
AATCGAGAACTATAAAGTGTTCAAAAATAAATCCTCTATTTAGGCTTCTGTTCTCAGTAAACTACATGTAAGTATAGGAGAAAATTAGAGATTGTTCACACAGAATTTCAGAAAATCTTAAAAATGTCCCATTTTCTGCTAACTGACTGGGAATCTGCTGATAAGCTGAGCTTAATAGCATGAGCTCAACTTCACATCAAATTAAAATATCTGAAAGTCAGGAGACCCTGAAGTCACTGAAAGAAGCTACATTATGCAGAATGGGCTAGGATATCTGAAATTTTTTAGTTATAAATAACAGCCTTAACTCTGCTTAGATATTGATATTAGCTGTATTAGGTACATAAATTAAATTTATAATACCAAGTTGTTTTTACAAAATTACAGATAGTGCCTAGAAACCTACCTATATAATTTAGCTACACTATGAATATTTAATAATGAAACAAGAAACAGATAATTGGATACTACTCATCCGAGTCATCCAGTCTGCAAAGCGCATTCATATCCCCGAAAACCTTTGGAGACAAATTTTGAGGGAAAATAATTAATTTTCCTAATCAATTCCAATGTTTACATGTATTTGTGTTTTTATTGGAGACATTTTGCAAAAGTCTGGTCATTTTGGAGACAGATTTGAAAATCTTGTAGACAGATTTACCACACTTTACAGACTGGTTACTCATACACTCATACTAGGTCCTACCTACTCCACTAACTGCAGCTCCAGGTAAAATAGTAATTCTCATAAACTCTCTACCTACTTGTCCCTTCAAGATTTAAGACTCCAGCCTCCAGGTAATAAAGCATGTCCAAACTGAGGCAAAATCGCCATTTTAATGGCGAGTTTGTGCCAGACTTAGATATTTTGAGCCCTTCAATTGCAAATGGAGAGAAATATCTAATTTTCTCTTATGCTACACTACATTTAAAATGTTATTTTGGGGAGATTTAATGATAATTTGGTCATTTTGGAAAGAAATTTGGTGATTTTTGAAGAGAAATGGAGAGACAAATGGAGAGTTTATAAAACAAAGAGATATACTATTTTACTATGGTCTTAAGCTAGCCTGAGCTAGGCTCAAATTGTCATAAATTCTATCCTAAAAAACATTGTATGATCGTACTAATTGTAGGACTACCCAGAGGCAAGAATAACTAGGAGAAATGTCTCTACTGCCTGAACCAGATTGCATTTTATGGTAAATTCCGCTGACATGTCGGTGGAATTTTGCCCTCTTTGAAAATAAAATTCTAGCTAAGTTGGTGGATTTCTAGCTCTTGCTGCTCTGTGTTCCTAACTATGTAACCATAAATCTTCACTTTTTAGTAGAAAATCAGTCTAATTTTTGGAAATTGTTGGTGTATTTTTTCAACTTTTAGAAAAAGTTAGTGGAATTTTGTGCACCAAATACAGATTGATATCTACATTTGCAATGAAGGTCCGAAGTTCTTAATTTGCTCAAAATAATTGTCATTAACCCACAAATAAAATAGCAAGAATGGACATCCAAATCATCCATATTTCAGAGGCTGGTAAATTGTAAGCCAATTTGGCTCATTTTTCTTTTTTTGAAAATTCAAGCCAAAAATTAACATTGGAAGTTGGAACATAGGAATTAATTCATAATTTTAAGCCAATTAGGAATAGGTATCTGATTTTTATCTTTTGAAATATTATCATGGATAGACATAAGTTTTAATAGGTACTAGTCAGTGAGCCACAAGGTAGTTAGTACCTGGGGCTGGGGTTTATATAAAAGTTTATTAACTGGCCCAGCTAGTCTGTATTTGGTCCACAAAATTCCACTGACTTTTTGAAAAAGCTGAAAAAATCCACCATAAATTTACAGTAATTTGGCTGATCCACCAACATTTTAGTGATTTTACACATTTTTCCACTGAAAATTAATGATAATATAGGAATAAATAGCTAAAAATCCACCAACTTTGCTAGAAAACTTCCACCGACATGTCAGAGGAATTTACCATGAAATACAGACTCCATGTATAAGAGCATGTCAGTTAAAGCCAATTAATTAGCTTATATTTGAAATGGTCAAATCTCAGATATGTCTAATTGGCTTTAAATTTTGAATTAATTCCTTTTTTCCCATGTTAATTTTGGCTTGAAATCTTCAAAAAATGAACCAAATTGGCTTAGTTCATATTTTTTATTAAATCTTGGCTCAAAAATTGGCTTACAATTTTCCAGCCTCTGAAACATGGTAACAGACTGGTAACTGGGTCCTACTGAACTAGTATCTCTCAACTTAACTAGAGTCTAGTCTGTCTAGAGAGCTCAGAGAGGCAGGTAACCTACATAGTACATACTAGCTAAGTTTTAGAGTAGGTAGGTATGTCAGTTAAAGCCAACTATATAATTGTCTTAGATTTCAAAAGGTCAATACCTACTCAGATAAGTAGGTATACCTAGGTACCTAATTGGCATACAATTTTAAATTATTTCTTATGTTCCTATGTTAATTTTGGCTTGAAATCTACAAAATAAGCTAAATTGGCTTAGCTCGGAATTTTTGTGAAATTGTTTGGCTCTAAAATTGGCTTAGGTACCTACACTTTTCCAGCCTCTGAAACATGACATACCTAGGTAATAGCTACCTATATACCTTCCTACTATTTTGTAATTTTAGCTTATAAGCCATAGCCAAGTGGTACTTCAGGATATAAAACAAATTAAACTACCAATCTTGCTACCTAATTAGGTAGATTGGCTTAGCCCAGGTACATTTTCAAACTCAAAATATCAAGAGACGAGTGACGACTTACCTACCTGATGAAGAGGTTTTGTTATACAAAAATATTTCGAGCGGATTCTCAATGTTAATAATGAGTTTTTGGACCTAGATTTACAATTTAAACTAGGTATAGGTATTTCTAATTTCAAATCTCTACAGTGTAACAGATCCAAAGCACAATAGAATGGTCTCGAAATTCGTGCCGAATTAGGCGGTAATAAAGGGTTGAGAAACAAAAGCTAAGCGTAATGATTGGTATACAGTTTCAAACCCTTTATAAAAACTGTTTATAGATTCCAGTATCTTCAAACAGATTTAATTGTTTGAGAAATAGTTCGGCTAAGTGTTTTATACTATATTCAGATTCACAGCATAAGCTGTATCTACTCCAAATATATCTCAAGGAACTGAATGAGTTTATCAATAAATACATAGGTAGTTTTAAAATTAATAAAAATATTATTTTTTATACCTAATGATTTATTGATATTCCTGATTCAATTTACGTACTTTTCATCGAATGAATCATTCTTTCCGGACTAAACCTACCTATACTTTTTTTTTATTACATGAATAGTTATTACAATTCATTATCCATAATTATTGTATATATACACTCCCATAAATAACATTGCAATAATTAGCTATATATATATACTTCGTTTTCTATGCCTGCGCTTCGTTTTCTATGCAATGAGATGCGGTTAAGAGACTCTTGTTTGCCGCAAACTCCAACCGTTTTACGTGAGTGTTAAGCGCTTAGCACATCAAGATTGTAACCGTTTTCACTGGTGCTAAGCGCTTAAGAGACTTTACCTTGAGCAACCCGATTTTTGCGGTTAAGAGACTTTGGCTTGTGGCCCTTCATATTATACTCATATAGGTAGGTTGCAAGTCCATGCAATTAGCATGGACTTAATTTAACTATTACTATTTAGTATGTAGCTGTAAATATTGAATAATTTATACCATAGAGGATTTTGCATATGTAGTTACTAACCATTTCTCACAAATTATCTAAAATGCGAGTTAAAAACAGCTAGGTACCCTATCCAACTATACTTAGTTACGTCACTTATCAATTCCAATTCGGTAATTATTATGGAAAATAATAAATATCAAGTGAGGAAAGTGTCTGATATGGCAAGGTATTCAATTTTTCTTTTAATATTCACAAACTTTTCGTCAAAAAACGGGTAAAATATTGATATACGGTTAATAACTTGTTCATTTGCATGCTTTATTATCGGCTTGGGTGCCCGGCAATCGTACGTTTGGCAGAAAATGGCGTCTGGTCAACCTTATTATAGTATATTAGCCTTGGTCACCACGGCAGCCAGGGAGCAGCGAAAGCGCAGCGTGGGGGCCAAACTGACAGCTTTGGGGCTAATTCTATTACAGTGTATTTGCGCAGAACTACTATGAGTACCTGCTATCATTTCCCTAGCGCACTGCCTAACTGCGGATACGCGGCCCTTAGCCAAAACTGCTATAAAAGTTATATAACATTACAGTCGTGACTAGGGGCTGCGCATCCGCTAGGCCCAGAATAGTTCTGTGCAGTTATCTCGGAGTAGAATTAGCCCCCAAGGCGGTCAGTTTGGCTCCCACGATGCGCTCTCGCTGCTCCCTGATTGCAGTGATGACTTCTCTGATCAGCTTAACCACTGCCTCGAACCTGCTGCTATTCTCATTTCGGTAAGATTCCAGTTTAAAAAGTTGATGATTGTAAACTCTACTTATTGTCTATAAACACCATGAGATTATAGTCAAGTAAACATTGAATAGATTTGAGGATAATGTGACTAATTCTTTATTGACAGTATGTTCTAATCAAGTCCTTAAAATTTTTACAATATGCATAGAAATGCTTGTAACAAGACATTATATTTTTTTGCTACGCGTACGTTATATTGACCACGTCCGTGTAAACTTTTATACTATCTTTAACTTTTATGTAAGGCCTATGCTTAATGACAAAAATGTTCAGTCGTCGATCAGGCGATCCACGTTACGGTAGTGTTAACTGGCGTTAGCTTCAAACTTCCTTGTGTACTAGTATTACATTATTAGAATTAACGCATTTGTGTATCTGCGCATAGACTTCAATTCTGTATCTTGTCTTATTGTAAATAGAGAATGTTGGTAAGACAATGTTCGAAGTATTTTATTTCCCCTCTAGTAGCCTAAAATCAAAACCATCACCATATAGCTAAAGAACACATGAATTGTATTCCGTCTGCAGACGGAATACATTTCTAAGACAACTGTATGTCTAACACTTTTATTTTACCACACAAAGTCTATATACTCTTAGGATGAAAGCATTAAATGGTTTAGGAGTAACGTTTCAGTTGTTACCGCATCCCCTTATTGTCATTTTCTGTTCCAGAATTTGTCTCAGTCTCTTAAATTTGTCGAAGTTGAGAGTGACGCATGTTGCTTTTCTCTCCAGTGATATTATAAACGGTATCTATTGTCATAAAGTATGAGCAACAACTACATTTCAACATCGAATATTTACTGACATCAACAATATCACTTTACAATACATTAATTAATAAATTGAATATTATCACAATTTCCTTTCAGATTAAAATATAAATTTTATCTCTGTTTAAATTCTGCAGTTTAAAAAAATAATCGCTTTGAAAGCTATTTAGTATGTAAGGGTATACGGTTATTTGGCCGAAAGACGTTTGACCGAACGGACATTTGGCTGTTAGTTTAGAGTTATTTTAATTATTTGGCCAATAAATAAAGAATTAGTATAGTCATTTGGTGTGTATATATATTGTGTATTTAACATTTTTGATACTCATATTAAAAAAATAATATAATCATGATTTTTTTTTTCATCGAGACGACACGGGAAAAAGGAAAGTAACTGCTTAATGGATTCGCTTGCATCGTTTACAAAGGAATAAGCATATATTTATTATTATATAATATTATTATAAGAATTTATATTATATTATAAAAATTTCATTCAATGTTAATATAGGAATTTATATGATAATTTATACGCCTTTCGGTCAGAGGACCGGTCGGTCAAATTTCAGTTTGGCCAAATATTTTCCGGCCAAATGTCTTTCGGCCAATTGTCACTTCGGCCCAATGTCCGTTAGGCCAAATGTCACTCGGTCAAAGGTGCGCACACGATTTGAAAGTTCACGAAACTATTTTGCTCTTAATGATCAATAGAGACGATTCATATAACAACGAAATAGCTCACAATGCATCTATTTATGTTATTGCAATTCTAACATTTTTTGAGAACTTAAGTGGATTTTTACTGAAAGAGGAAGGAGTGGTGTGAAAAATAAGGTTATCCACATAACATTCTTTGGGTATACTTCCCCCAATCTACCTGAATACATTGGGTATACCTGTTGTAATCTACACACTACATGCACGAAGTGAGAATTATCAGGCACGAAGTGGGAATTATCAGGCACGAGATTGGAATTAGCAGGCACGATATGGGAATTATCAGGCACGTGGTGGGAATAGCCAAGCAAGAGGTGAGAGTTATTAGGCAAGAGGTATTCAATTAAATTGAACAAAACGTATTGTATTATTTTCATTCATACTTTTTAAACACCTCATAAACAATAATCAAAAGTCCTGGATTTTCAGCAACTCATGTCAAGCAACACAAGAGAAAATGTATATTCTCAGCGAAATAAGCCTCTCATGTTTGTTGGGCTTTCCAGGGTAAGAGAGGATAAGGAGAGATATGCTAATATTCTGAATGGATAGCAGTGTTGCTCTTCACAGCAAGTAGCAATAGTCTGAGTTTGAATTGCATATTGATGATTGTTTGGTGAGATTACTCGTGGTATGTGTGGGGTGGAAGAGGAGATTTTGGATAATTTTTGATGGGTTGTGGCAGCTGATATTGAGATATGGAGTCAACTTTTGTATTTTGAATACAGAAGAGTCCTGATGAAGGCTTATAGATACTTGGTGGACGAGTGTGCTTTATGAGTAAAGCCAGAGGGTGATGGGGCGTAAGTGTAACAAGTTGGCAATGTTGAATGAAGCCTTTATGAAAATGGTCTTGCGTAGCGTTGAAAGGCCAATAGCTATGAAGATACAGGTCTGGACTGGAAGTACAATATAACTTAATTGTTAATAAACACAAACATCACATCAGTCAAACTCCTAACCATGACAAGTCAAATTTCAGAAAAATATGCCGAGTAAAATAGTAGAAATTCATCAGTTTATTTTTAATATAGAGTTATTTTTAAACAGTAATATATTGATCTAATTACCAAAGATGATGAACAACTAAATTTACATTTTATTGCGTTCTGATGATAACGTCACGCAATATAAACCTTTATTTTCACTACTGTAGCTATTCTGCCTCATGGAAATCATTTTAGATGGGTTTTAACGTTTTTAAAACCATGGGCCATATCTTTGCAACAAAAAAAAATATAAGGGACCCATGCAAGAAGCAGTCAGAATGGAAAGTGATACCTCGGACAGAGTCACCTACCACTAGTCAGTGACAAAGCTGTTGGTAGTAGAAAAGATACTATATGAATGCAGTCACTTACAGAGGAATGTGACGGAAAGCAACACAAGTATAAGTGACTGAACTCATGGATGGACGAGAAAAATGAAGAAGTGATAGTAAAAGAAGCCTACGAGCCTACCCAACACAAAATGAATATATAAGACATATTAGTTGAAGAGCATAACCCATGAACTATTTTCTACAACTGCAAAACGTGTTAACAAAATTATAAACATTGTAAAAATGAGAATATATAATCCAAATTAGAACAGTTTGGGGCACAAAGTACGCTACTCCCCTCTCTTCCATTCACCACACACAGCTTTAGGAATCAGGATAGAATGAAATGAAGCTTCTGAAGGCAACAATATTGGAATTACATCGTGACAATATTGGGGCAATGATGCAGCTATAAACACCCAAAGAACATCTCCTACTAATCTTCATATTTTCACTAATTTTACACATAATGGTGTTCAATGTTCACTGTGATGGCCAGGAAATTCTTTCAATTCTCTCAGTTGCTTATCTTAAAATTAAGGAGTCGCAGCAAAATTTTATTCTTTAAAATATCTACAAGATGTTCAAACACAAGGTTATAACAATTTTAAGTTATGCAATGAAAATCAACTGAGAAGAAACTGTAGACGACATATTTCATTGCAAGTATTGAACTTTGATAATGAAGTCAGTTTTACATGCAACTTATCAACATATAGATCGTTTATTCAAACTGCAGGTGCAGATACATTTATTTCTAATTTTACGCCTAAAGTTTGGCTCTAACCACTTTGAGATGATCTTAGCTGCGGTGTACGAGAAGAGCTGCAACTTAAACAACTTCACTTTGGAACAGTTGGAATTGCTTACTTGATATAATGGAAATACGTACTCCATTTACATTAAAAAAAGAATGAATATATTTATTTTGAATGAATATTTTTATTTTGAATGAATATTTTTATTTTGAATGAATATTTTTATTTTGAATGAATATTTTTATTTTGAATGAATATTTTTATTTTGAATGAATATTTTTATTTCGAATGAATATTTTTATTTTGAATGAATATTTTCATTGCAAATGAATATTTACGAATATTTTTATTGCGAATGAATATTTTTTATTTTGAATGATCATTTTCATAATAAATATTCACTTTAATTTTGAATAAATAGTTTTTTTTTGAGTAAATGAGATCTCAAATTTTAGATGTTTTATTTTTCAATGAGAAATCATTTTTCAAACAATTTTGTAATGCTATAGTGTTCATATTTTAGTTACTGAGCACCACATCTTTAATTCCTTCAGCCCTACTATTGATAGACTAAATTGAACACAATGTTTACTATATAAAGTGTGTAAAAAGTTCAAATAAGATAACAAATAAAATCATTAATATCATTGTATTCAACAGTTTAAGTGAAATATTCTATGAATACCTTATACATTTTGTCCTATCGACGCAAATTTAACGCTTGAAAAATATTTAAGAAAGACTTTCCAAAACTTCGAGGAAGCACAAACTTCTTTATTCAGAATTAACCGAAAGCATAAATTGAATGGCTTGATGCCCGATAATGAAGAAGACTTAATTAAATAACCCCAAGATCTTGGGAAAATGATATTTTCACACCACTATTTAGTGTTTTATTTAATTGGCGAGAGAGAACGTGCAGTAGTGGACAAAATATAAGGGTAGGCAAAAACAAGTTATCTAAATCTTTAATTTCGTAAAAAGTACAAAACACACATTATTGAAATTTTGCACGTATTTTCATACAGAACTCATATGTATTCATATGAAGTTTCTAAGCATTTGGACAAATATTCTAGCAATTGTTCCATATTTCACCTCAAACAATAAATTTTGCTCTGGTCAAAAGTTAAGGGTAGCCATCATAAGCCTTGAAATATTCCAGGATATTGGCTATTAATAATTATTATTTTGTGAATAATTATTAGCTATATCACTCCAATAAATCTTCTACCATAAAATTCTACTAATTTTGCACAATATGAAGGAGTTATCCATCTTCTATTCATCTTCCAGAAATGTCCATAATTTTTCCACATTTGATGTGTTTCTTCTCTGTGAAGGCAAGCTCATTTGAGCAATTAATTCATCATCTAATAGGGTCCTTACTTTTTTATCTGAATAGTAGGGTACGTTGTCCTGCTTGAAACTCGGTGGTTGAGGGTCAGCTGCTTGCTGATAGGGGAGAGTATGTTGACGGAAGAGCTGTTTTATACTTCTACAATTACTCCTCTGTGCGGACAAACAATGGGACCAGGTCCAGCAGAAGAAATTATTACCTCCTCCAAACTTCTGTTTTCTTGACGCAGTTCAGAGTTAACATTTCCCCAACTTTATGGTTTATTCGTACTTTCCCATTATAACCAAAGATTTATAATTTTCTTTCATTCATCACTAGAATGTACATACTATCGACCACTGTTCAATCGACCGAACAACATGCTCATGATAAAACACAAGTAACACTTTCCGTTTCTTTTTAGAGTTTAAAGCTTCGATGCAGGGTCAAATGATTGCAAAACAACTTGTTGAAGTAGAAGCAAAAAAGTAGACTGGGACACCGTACCACCAGACATGACATCTATCTCACGAAAAATTTGACCAGAAATATTAAAACTATCTTGCAAGCTACTTTGAGGAGTTGCATGATCTTCTCTCAGCAATGCTTTGGGAAGTCTACCATTCTTCAGTTTGGAATCAACAACTCCATACTGCTTATGAAGCCACAATATGTTGCACAATCCTCTTGGACCTTCATGTGGCAATTGAAATCTCTCGCATCGACAATTTCCCCCCTGTATCAGAGGGGAAACTCAACAAATGCGGAAGAATTGTGGACATTTCTTGAGGATGAATAGAAGATGGATAACTCCTTCATATCGTGCAAAAATAGTAGAAACTTGTGGCAGAAGAAGTAATGAAGTGATATAGCAAAGAATTATTCACAAAGTATATAAGTAACCCTTAACTTTTGACCAGAGCAAAATTTATTGTTTGAATTGAAATATGGAACTCTTTCTAGATTATTCGTCCAAATACTTTGAAATTTTATACGAACAAGAATGAGCTCTACATGAAAATACGTGCAAAATTTCAATAATGTGTGTTTTGTACTTTTTATGAAATTAAAGATTTAGATAACTTGTTCTTGTCGGTGTCCGGAAAACTGCCAGGCGGAAAACTGCCGAAGCGGAAAACTGCCATGCGGAAAACTGCCAGGCGGAAAACTGCCAGTCACTTAATGGGAATCTATGTATTTTTTTACTTTTATTATTTAGTTATTAATTCATTCAAAGAACATTTTAATTAAAAAAACGGCGTCAGCCCTTCGTTAAGGGATTAAGGGGACATTCATTTTTAGAGTAATAACAATATAGATATTGGATTAGTTAATATCAAAAGGAAAATTATATTTCAAAAAAGGTACCTTATTAAACACACAATCAATCAAACTCCAGTACACATAAGGAAGTAACAATTACCCTTTTATACTTATTTGCTATGTCAAGTATATTTAAAAAAACATGTTAAGTTACGTATATAGTCCCTTGTTTTCAATTTCCTATATTAATGTCAGCAATATAACATTTGGTTCAACACCAAACGTTAAACCCCGCGTACTGATTTGTGATTAATAGCTAATTAGATATTCTCATAATTAATTATTCTCAAATTATACAATAAATTAAGTGTATGTTAAATCAACATATATGTATGTTCAATATTTATTATATTTACATTTTTATTCTCCATGTCAATTGCACAACTCCTTCATTTGTACAATATTCCTTTATATATAACAAGTATTATTAATTAATGTATACAATCCAATTCGATCGAGTGAAATTGTCAGAGATTTAGGTACTATTGGTAGGTAATAGCAGTTGAATAACCATACATGTTGTGTTGCAAATTCTAAATATTTCACAAACACAGATCGAATTTGTTTTATAATGAGTACAAGCGAATATTAAGCTTGAAGGCTTGTTCAATTCTCAAATTATAAAAAAAATTAGACAGTTAGCGCGTTATGAACTGATAATTTAAAGATGCGTTGTGTAAATAAATAAATTGTACTCTGTCCCTAATACTAATAATTCTTTGTTTTTTCTCTTAGTATTTTAAACCTTTCCTAAGAACGATTTTAGTTTCTATATTATATTTCATTTATATCTTTAATATTTATATATTTACATATTTTTCTAATAAATTGTCTACATTTAATTATTATTTTTGTTTTGTATACTAAGTAAAAATGAATGTTCCTTAACTCCTTAACGTTGGGCGAACAACCTTTTTATAAATTAAATTGTTATTATTGACTAAAGTCATTAAATTGCCAGTAAATAACTGGCAGCTTTCCGCCTGGCAGTTTTCAGCTTCGGCAGTTTTCCGCCTGGCAGTCTTCCGCCTGGCAGTTTTCCGTGTACCATTTTGTCCACTACTGTACACCATCATGTTTGAATTATTATTTGGTAGTTCTTTTTTCTGGCGATGAATACACATCCTTCTATTTGAAAGCTTGAAACCTGAAATACCTTCAACGTTGAGTTCAAATAACCCTCTAGGTCCTAGGAGTCTTGAAAATATGGAGATTCCGGTGAGTTAGAATTTTTCATTCAGATAGTTTCGAACAGTTCTTTGGATAATTCCAGTAGTAATCATTGCACAATATTTTTTTTTTTTTGTTCACTCTAGCACAAGGAATACCAGTTATGAAAAAGATTTCCTTTTGATAAAAATGGTATTCCACAACTTATTCTTTATGTTGTTAGCTGTTTCGTGTTAATATATGAGTGTATGAAAGTTTTTTCAGCTTAAACTTTCTATATTAAGACAAAAATGAACTATTTTCATACGAAAAGTGATTAATATTCAATCTATTGAGAAATCTGTGTCTTAAATTTATCATAGTTTATCAGCCAGGATGGTGAATCAGAGCTACATTAGCACATTTAATTTTGATTTTTATTCAAACTAAGGTACAAAAATGGCTGAATTTGCAGACTACGCATTAACAATCTACTGGTCCGTGCGAATATGCCATCATATAAATTAATTCATCAGTAAATTGTAAATTACATACTTATTTTACTTTTATGAATTACTAGTATTGAAATATGATTTTTCTAAACCTACTCTAAGAACACACCAACAGCCATAATAAGATAAAAAAAAATTAAAAAACATCTCAAAAGTATAGAGACAGTTATCAATAAAATTCAAAACAAAAAAAACAAAAGACCCGGAAGTTATATAAATTATGTAACTATTTTAATTACTGCTTCAGCACAACAGTACAATATCAAATCTGCAATTAACTACTGAAAATTCTAATTCTAATAATTAACAATTTTATGCAATTTTGATGATTTACATTTATCTGATTATAAATAATAAATATTTATTTGATATTAATACGACAAAATACATCATGATTAGAGCCCGGATTTCTATGCCCATTCAATCTAGGCGAAATATCACTAAAAACTAGGCAAAATATGCTCTTAAAAATATGCTTTATAGCCCAAATCCATGCTAAATATGCCGTTATAAATTGACTAGTTATACCTTAAATAACGTTTTCTTTACTCAAAAAACATTAAAAACATGCTGTATGATTCAAATGGTAGACTTAATTACGTATACTTTTCTTTAATTTTGAGGTCGTAAGGTATATGATGTTGAATATTGTTTCCCGTTTCAAATAGAAAATTATCGAAATACATTTTTTGTAATAATTGAAAATGGAATTGGAAATCGAACCACATTTTTTGCATCGCATTTTTAAATAAATTTAAAATTAAATTAAATATTAATTATAGCTACTAATAACCATAAACGATTATTTCTCAGATTCTCAGTTCTACTAAGAGACAGCTGAAGTTTCATTAATATCTAACAAAATATTAGAACAAAAAAATAAGTCTCTATATAACGATATATGGTAAATAATGAGATTAAATTATTTATTCATCTAGCTAGATAAAAATAATAGTAGCTATATTTAAAATATAAATAATTTAGCAATAAACAATTTTAAGTTTGAAAAGCTTCTTTCTACTTCATTGAAAGTGATGTCAACGGGCGTACTTGAAATACATTGCATTTTGTGTTATATTCCTTTCAATCTGCACCTCTTTCACTCCAGCGATAATGCTTCATATTTATTCTATGAGTTGCAATCAAGGATTATTTGCTACAATATGGTTGGTATCATGTTGGCATCATCCTCATTCAAATCTACAAAATTTACACTCTTTTACGCCTATGTTTCGCTGTTCTAAACTGTGATACAGCATTTGATTTCTTGTAGCTACTCAGCTTCACATTGCATGGCTTGCATTTCAAAACAACGTTTTCATTGCATAACACCCAAATCCATCAACTAAATTTCGTATCATGACGTTATCAGACCGCTTAACTTTGGGTATTATTAATTAATAAATTGTTAATACTACGAGGACTTGGAACTAAATGACTTGCTAAAATATTACAACAACAAAAAAACTGTAAATAGAAAATGGAGCAACTGTAGCATAAACTTTAATATCTCTTAATTAGAGTTTTGCATGTTGTAGCGTAGACAAAAATATCCTTAAATAGAATTTTATATGCTTTGTATGCAAAATAGATTAATGCCTATAAAGCATAGATCATCTATGCTTTTATAGCTTTCTATACTGTTATTCTGTTAGAGCATAGAAATCCGGGCTCTAATCATGATATATACATCATGCATATATGAATTAATAATCTAGCATTAATAATTTTATAAGCAATCGTGATCGAGAGGTCATTATATTTCCCTTGTGTGTTGATTGTAGGCTATATTCTTTTGAACTTGATTATTTTAACTGAGGTCAGAGGTTTTTTAAAACAAGAAGCTAGAAGTTCGACTGCCTAGAGTAAAGTACAGTTGAACTCTTCAATAGTGGAGTCCTCTATAGTGAATATTGAGTACTAAGTAAGAGAACTACCTTGTATAGTTAACAAACTTCCAATAGTCTGCAATCAGTTTTCGAAAACTGATAGAAATTCATGGCAGACTAAAGGAAATGCAGATACAGTTCTACTCTACCTTCCAATCAGATTTTCTAATTCAATTGTCTCTCACTTTTGAAATGGTTAATGGTGTTTTCCGTGAGTAGATTTCTCATAAGCTGCTCGTAAGTTTGTAAGTTACGACAGTACCTATTTCTACTAGAGGCTAGTTGATTCTACAAAATTCACCTACTATATATCACTTTATTTCAAGGCAATGTATTGCTTTCAACTTAATATACCTGATGGAATATAACAATCCTCTTAGTAGCAAATATATAGCTTCGCTAATTATCTTGAATTTAGTAATTTAAGTTATTCAATTTTAGTACTGGTTATTCAATTTCAGTTTAGTACTTCAGTAATTATTTAATAGTTATAGCTTATAAAAAGGTATATAACAAAAATTGATCAAATACTAAAGTTTTATTATGATTAAGTACAAACTGCAACAGTATTAATAACAGTTAAAAGTTAAAGTTTTAAACAATAACATGATGAATTACGGCAGATGAAGGAGCGCAGCTGTGTTTCGCTGACAATCACCTGTAGATAGAAAAATAGAATAATTAAGTTGTGGAATGAAACTATGAGAATGAAAATAGAAAGGATTTAATAAAGTACTTTAGTTTTAGTAATGTAACCTTATGGTTACTTAATTGTAATTAAAGGTAATTTAGTTCGATAGAACATAAAGAGTAATAGTAAGTTAGTAATTCATGATATGATAATATATATTATCATATCGACTGGAATAAGATTATCCAACAAGTAAGAGTAATGGAGTAATTTGGCAGCTTTATGCTAATTAAATATTGAAGGGTATTAATTTTATATATGGTATGTAATTCAATGAATGGTAGGGAAGGAACGATTTACACCACGTTAAATTAATAACCTCACTGTACCAGACTTAGAAACAAGTAGGCTACATCACATACCCTTGATACAGCGGTAAGCCTGGAACAAATGTCTTCCGGTGGCGAATTCCAGACGTCTCACATAGTGGTAAAGTTTTAGCCTGCCATAGCTAATACAAGGCTAATTTAGATAGATATGATGAGGACGCTGTACAGTTCACTAGCCACATCAGTGTGTGTGAGGATTCTGCCCGACTATGCACAAGTGGATCCAGAGTTGAAGACCAGTCTCCAGATGCGAAGATACATTGTACATCACCGCATCAGGGCAGAGAAATATCTGGCGATACTCGAAATAAAGTTATTTTATGTGGAGTTCCGTAGCAGTGACGAGCCTTATACATAAGTTGGTACAGAATTTATTAACAGTCACCGCCAAAGAACTCCGTACATACATCTTACAAATATTGGAAATCCTAATATATTAGATACTCCGCGGGGGAGGTTCACATTTTCAAAAAGAGGTTTAAATTGAAAATGTGGACATTTTATTGAAAAGAAATGAAGAAAAAACATACACAAAAAATATAAGTAACGGACAAATCAAACTACATTAAAAATAAAGAAACATATATACAATATTTAAGCCTGGGCAAAAAATTGATCATGAACTTAACATATATACAAAGAACAAAATCAAAACTCAGGAACCCAGCTCAAATAATTATCACACTGCATCATCGGCGTAAAGGCGCGATATCTTATTCCTAGTTTTAGCAGCACAATCACGCTCAGCGCGTCGCGGTTTCACAACCATCTCAACATCTGAACCAGTGTCAGATAAGTTTTCCTCAAGAGGCTCGCTCTCGCACTTTAACAGCAAAATTAAAGAGGTGCAATGTCTATAAACTAATTCTCTTGTTTTACCTTTTAGAATATGGGCAGACGTAGCTTCACCAAGAGAATTAACGGTAACATCCTTAACAATACCCATTGGGTAGTTGCATTGTTTTGTATTGGGCTCCACCAACAAAACAATATCTCCAACAGACAAGACCTTGTGAGAAACAGGCTTATACCTATCTCTTTTATCAACAGCCTGAGAAATCAACTGTACAAGAAATTCATGATGATAAATTTCTCGTAAACCATCATTAACAGACTTCAATTTTTCGAACTCTTTATTAATGTTTGACGAATTACAACTATAAGTCGGATCATGTGAATTGTCTGAAAATAACTGAGGAATCACGTCTAAAGTAATGAGTTCTCTACCTCGCAACATCATTTCAGGAGTTATTACACGGGGCATGTCATTAGAAAAATAACCACGCAAACTATCCTTGAAAGCAATGGGTCTACGATTGACTACATGACAAACTTTAGATATGAGCAGTTGGAAATCTGGAAAATCAAGTATTTTCTTACCGAGAGACTTTGATATTAAACGTTTAGTTTGTTTGACACAACTCTCTACAAGGCTCCCTAAACTACTATTGCCTTTAGCATATTGTTCAAAAGAAGGCTTAGAAATACCGTGCTCCTGTTTTTTTTTTTTTTTTAATTTTTTTCTCGTTTACCTTTCTACACGTTACACATGTTTTAAGAATCTTCCTAATAGTTGAAAATCCGCGAAGGATCCAAAATGTTTTTCTTATTTCTCTCAATACTGTATACAAACCGGCGTGCAAAAACCGTGCATGAGTTTCTAAAACAATCAATTTAACCAAGTAAGAATCATGAGGCAACAATATTGGATGAAATGAAACATGTTTACTTTTTACTCTAATAATACCCTGTTCATCCATATATAAATTCATTTGGAGTACCAAGTTAGGAATGTTTTTAACGGGTACTTTATTTGCATGAAAAAATCTAATTATATCATTAAATTTTATAAGCTGTTCCCTCTTGATCAACATATTAATAACAGCAGTCTTATCTTCATCAATAGTATTAATTTTACCAATTCGCAATTTGAGCTTATTAATGAACTTCATTACATTACTACATACTCTTACAAGCTTACCAAAGCAACTGTACTTCTCCAGAGGCACCACGTGATCTATCTCCTCATCAACATAGCTCACACAAAGATAAGAGTTCATACCTTCCGACGCATTACCTTCCGTCTCATCTTCCTTCAAGTCCACGGTAGTATTTGGAACAATAACTTCCATATCCGGTTGATCCGGATTGTCCAACAGATGATTGGGGCCACTCAGGTAATTAGTAGTCTTCAGTTGGTTATAGCTAACCTGTCTGGTTACGAAATCTGCAGGATTCTCCTTGCCTGCAACATATCTGAAAGTGATCTGTTTAACCTGGCATAAATCATCAAGTCTTTTAAGCCTATTTAATATGAATACAGTTCTCTTCTGCATTTTGTCAAAATTAACAAAATAGGAACGTATCCACGACAAGCTGATCATGCTATCAGTGTACACATATAGTTTATCAATGTGAATAGGAACATCATTTTTACTGGAACCAAGATCATCATACAGATCTATCAGGATCTCTGCGGCAAATACTACACCTTGGCATTCCAAACTTGGGATGGATTTCTTCACAGTGCTACAATTAATCAACCTGTTCTTAGAGAGAACGAAAGAAATCTTATTAGTAGTCTTATTAATTAGATAAACTACAGTCCCATAGATAGCAGCGGAAGCGTCAGAGTAAGCCACAAGGTCATAAACACTATCCCTTGTACCTACGAATCTAGGTAGATTAATCTGAGGTGTTCTATTGACTTGTTTGCAAATATTAAGCCAAGTCCCTTGTAATTTCTGAGGCAATACAGTGTCCCAGTTCAATGATTTATTCACCTGTAAACTCTGAAGGAATAACTTAGCTCTATTCAGCATTGGCGAATAAACATTGAAAAGATCATAGACAGAATTCAGCGAAGAAAGTATCTTTCTTCTAGTATTTGCAGCGGAATCAAGGTTAATAACATAAGGATTCAAAGTATCATACTTCCTATTCCACTGCATACCGAAATATTTCACTACAGTATCTGTTACAACACCTTGCTCCATATCTGCTTTCGATTGCAAATCTAAGTCATTTGTAGCAAATTGCTGAAGGCCAAACTTATAATCATCAAATATCAAAGGTAACTTCTCATAATAGCTATTCAAGGAAATTTCACTGTTTGATGACACTAATCCATTATCCATATAGATATTGTTGTAAATAGACTTTTTCAATTCAACCATATCGGCATCATCATTGTCGGTATCTAATATAAGCATTTTATACAAGGTGAGCATAAGTATTGTAGGACTGGATCTTAATCCAAAACTTAATCTAAGATTCCTATAAGCAATGAGCGAATAATCGCACTTACCAACATTTTTGAACCAGAGACAGAGAAGCTTACTCTGGTCGCATTCATTCAAAGCTATATTCAAAAAAGCTTTTTTCAGATCGAATATTAATATATACTCGTCAAATCGTGACAGCAACAAAGTAGTAATAAGTTTACTGTTTAAACATGGACCTGGAAGGAGGGCATTATTATGGCTAACGGCATTTGGCTTATCAGCACTTTTTTCACATAAGTTAGACAAAAATACAACCCTAACTTTAGTGGTATCCCTATCAGTTTTGAATATTCCCATATGAGGGAGAAAACTACAAGTAGGATGCTCTCTCATAAACCCGTCAACATCTTCTATCCTCTCAATAATACCTAATTCTTCCTGCTCTTTGAAAACATCATCGTAGGACTCTAATTTATTCTTACTCTTCAATTTAGACAAATTAGAAAACAAAATTTTCTTACTAAGGTTATAATTAGTGCCTAACAGATGTTTACATTGTGGATTCCAAGGTAGTGGCATAATCATTCTACCTTCAAAGTTACGGTCAGCATTAGTTAAAATATAACTAATAATTTTATCATTAGTCTCATCTGACTCGCTACAATTTTGATTGTCATAATTGAAGTATTTACTACTTTCCATATCTAATGCTTCATGAGTAGCATTTTTAAGTTTATCTTCCAATAATGAACCCTTTTCGCTTAAAACTTCAATACTGGTATTTATACAAACTGAACTTTCACTGTTGGGAGACATATCAGAAAATACGGAATTCTTACTAAAATTACATAGAAAATTAGACACTTCCGTGCATTTAATATTCTTTAAATGCATCAAATTACTTTCAATTTGCCCGATATCCCCAGTCAAAATAGTACCCAAATTAGAAGATATAAATACAGAACAATTGGAATTATCACCAAACACTTCAGTTTTAGGAATTAATAACCGGTTTACATCAGAGCCCATTATTAGGTTAATGCTATCTTCATCTGACGAAAGAAGAATACGATCAGCTAACCTATAACCTTTCGATGAATATTCTCTTACTATATTATGCATGCTATCAGTATGCAATTTTACATCAATGGAAGGAACTACTATAGCTTCAATGTTATGCAAAATATCCCTAATAAATATAGGAACCTCAACTATATTAGTTTTGATAGGTCGTTTTGAATTGAAACCATTGATTACTAAATCAATATCAGTTTTAATTTTCTTCAAATTTAAACTATCAGCAATATCAGCAGTTATAAAGTTTCTCTGAGATCCAGTATCATAAAGAACTCTGTAATTAGTACTTTTTTCAATACCTAATGAGATCGAAAATGTAGGCAAAATAACATCATCATTATCCACAGTGTTATTATAATGAACAATGGACAAATTAGAATTTACAGATTTCCTATTAGAATCTCTATTCTCAGCACTATTGTGACACAAAAAACTTAAATGCGCACCACTACAATTTAGACAAGGACTGGCAAATTTAAAACGACAATCTTTCTTCCTATGATTAGTAAACGAACACTTACTACAATGACCTAATGATTCTAACTTATCAATTTTGTCAGATGGATTGGAATAGGTATGACACCCTCTAAGGTCGTGAGTAATATTTTCACGTTTATCTGCCCTGCACAACTGACACTTACGAATAGGCTTAGTTTCGATTTTGACTGCAAAGTTACTAGTAGTTTTCGACTTATTAGGTGATGCCTTCTGTTGTACAGAATTAGAATTGAAGGAATTGGTTTTGAATTTATTTCGTTTTTCAGCAATCTGTTCATTCAACTTCATATATCTATCTGTAGCAACAAATATATTAGACATAATTTGATCTAGGTTAGGTTTAGTATTATTAGTAATTTGAATCAATTGAGACTGAAATCTATCATTCAGCGATGCCCAAACAAAATACTGAATAATAGTGTCAACATCTATATTCAATGATTTAATTGTCGAGATGATAGTACGTAAACCGCCGATAAATTCGTAAACATCATCACTTATCGACAAATCAAGCTTTGAAAGTCTGGCTATCACGTCATACTTTTGAGTAAGGTCAGAGGCAAACGCTTCGGTTAACAATTCTTTGCCTAATGTATAAGTTTGTTCACCTGAGTCAAGCGATTCTATTAAAGATTTAGGCCCTTCATGAAGCTGACCTTTCAAGTAGATAAACTTTTCATAATCCGAGAGATTATGCTTATCTAAAATAGACTCAAGTGCATAGAGAAATTTCCCTAGACTTTCATTTCTACCATTACTGAATGTAGGCAAAGATATAGTTGGAAGTTTGATCTTAGTTAAATTAAGAGAAGAATTAATATTAGGTTGACCAAATAAAGGACTAGCAGGAGGAGAATTAGAACCATCATTACCACTGTTTACAGGATCTAATATTGATAAGGATTCAGTAATCCTATCGGAGTATGTCTCCTGATCTGAGAGAATGGTATCAATATCTCCCTCGTCCTCGGACTTTAACTCAAATATATTCTGATCAATATCATCAAGCTTCTCTCTAAGGGTTAACAACTTCTGACTATACTCAAATTTCTTAGCAAGAGTTAAAGATTCAAAATTAAGTGCATTAGATACAATAGTGTATATGCGCGTTACTTGCGCTCTCAAATACTTTCGAGTTTTAATTAATGCCTGACATTGTTCGTCTAGTGATTTCGCACTAGAAGAACTTGCTTCAACAAGATCCTTCATTTTTCTAGTTTTCCCCTTTTATAAACAATGAATAAATGACACAGATTATATACAATAATACAGAATCACAAATAAGGAAAGAATCAGTTATAGAAATAGAATCACAAATAGAAAAACAATCAATAATAGATATAGAATCACAAATAGAAAAGTATTACCTTGCAAGACGAACTGGTGACACCACCGAAACACAGCCCCGGCTCAACCGTTCATCCCCATACTGGCCACCATATCTTGAATTTAGTAATTTAAGTTATTTAATTTTAGTACTGGTTATTCAATTTCAGTTTAGTACTTCAGTAATTATTTAATAGTTATAGCTTATAAAAAGGTATATAACAAAAATTGATCAAATACTAAAGTTTTATTATGATTAAGTACAAACTGCAACAGTATTAATAACAGTTAAAAGTTAAAGTTTTAAACAATAACATGATGAATTACGGCAGATGAAGGAGCGCAGCTGTGTTTCGCTGACAATCACCTGTAGATAGAAAAATAGAATAATTAAGTTGTGGAATGAAACTATGAGAATGAAAATAGAAAGGATTTAATAAAGTACTTTAGTTTTAGTAATGTAACCTTATGGTTACTTAATTGTAATTAAAGGTAATTTAGTTCGATAGAACATAAAGAGTAATAGTAAGTTAGTAATTCATGATATGATAATATATATTATCATATCGACTGGAATAAGATTATCCAACAAGTAAGAGTAATGGAGTAATTTGGCAGCTTTATGCTAATTAAATATTGAAGGGTATTAATTTTATATATGGTATGTAATTCAATGAATGGTAGGGAAGGAACGATTTACACCACGTTAAATTAATAACCTCACTGTACCAGACTTAGAAACAAGTAGGCTACATCACATACCCTTGATACAGCGGTAAGCCTGGAACAAATGTCTTCCGGTGGCGAATTCCAGACGTCTCACATAGTGGTAAAGTTTTAGCCTGCCATAGCTAATACAAGGCTAATTTAGATAGATATGATGAGGACGCTGTACAGTTCACTAGCCACATCAGTGTGTGTGAGGATTCTGCCCGACTATGCACAAGTGGATCCAGAGTTGAAGACCAGTCTCCAGATGCGAAGATACATTGTACATCACCGCATCAGGGCAGAGAAATATCTGGCGATACTCGAAATAAAGTTATTTTATGTGGAGTTCCGTAGCAGTGACGAGCCTTATACATAAGTTGGTACAGAATTTATTAACAGTCACCGCCAAAGAACTCCGTACATACATCTTACAAATATTGGAAATCCTAATATATTAGATACTAATTATATTTTTAGAGTAATTGACAACCCTGACCAGTTAAAATTCGTTGCAGTATAGCGGACGTTTTACTGTAGTTTACGGCAGTCTCAGCATTTCTAAGTAGCGCTCAGCAGATAATCTCTGCTTCTCACAAATGTTTACTGCGACCTACGGAGGCCACGACAGGATAAGGGTGAGATAATCTGCGGAGGTTTGACGAGTTATTATCAGCCGAAAACTCTGGAGAACAGAGCATAGAAAATCTCCAAAATTTATAGTCGATAATATTGGCTAAAATCTCCAGAGATTGAAGCACCATATTGCTCATGAATCATAATCCAACTAATCAATTTAAACGAAAATACAACTTCTTTATCGATAGTGTAGCTAATAATAATAATAGCTTTAATTAAATAATTGGTGGATAGCCTTAATATAAAATATACATTAATCACTATTGTTCTTGGTACTCAGCTATGGTTTGGCTCATTATGTTTAATAAATATATCTATTGTTACCTAATATTTATTTAACCTGAATTAATTAAAATTTCAATCTAATTAGAACAAAGCAAGCAAATGAATAAACTTATGAACTTCATCAATAAAGTATCCCACTACATTCTCAAATATTTATCGATTATTTAAAAAAGGAATGTTCAGCTATAAATGAAAGAGGCAACACTACTTTCCGATCAGTAGGTTGGAAGGATTAGTAAATACCAAGTATTACGTAATGATTTGACACTAGTAAGTACAAAGTATCACAAAATGATTTGACACTAGAAAGTACCAAATATCACCCAATGATTTGACACTAGTAAGTACCAAGTATCACAAAATGATTTGACACAAGTAAGTAGCAAGTATTACCAAATAATTTGACACTAGTAAGTACCAAGTATCACCCAATGACTCGATAATATCATAAATACCAAGTATTACCCAATGATTTGGCACTACTCATTGCCTCATTTAAATTCAAGAGGTGACTCTCTAATCGAACGGAGCTGCTCAGGCTTCTATTCTAATTTTGAAATTCGAATATTAGGCATGGGAGAGTGATTAATTGGAGAGGAGATTAAGGGGATATGGAAGTAATGGGAGAGGGGAATGATAGAATGAGATGATTTATGATAGAGAGTAGTAATGAGAGATGTGATTTTCTCTCTATATTTTCTCATGTTTAATTTGCCAAAACAAAAGTAATTCAAAGTAGTAGGAAGTTAAACGTCAAATTTTGAGCCAAATGCCATATCGCTGACGCCAGAAAGAAATTATGAACAAGGGCTCATGGTTACAGTAAAACTACTCAGCGAATATAGTTACATCCAAGGAAAGTGGTGGAAACAAACACAAGCACCGGCTGCTGCACTCACGGATGGAAGAAGTAAATGAAGAGATAATATTAAATAACTAAAATTAACGAGTCTCTAAATGATCAAAATCTACAAGTAGCGTTAAAATATAATAAACTTAAGGGGATCTTCTGCCATCATAAGAAAGTTGTTATTTTAAGTGTGTATTTTTTTCTGTACATGTATTCTAAGCTTCTGAACCACATTTGTTTAATATTTCTTTTGAAATTTCCGTTAAACTCCAAAGAAAAGTTATTAAAAAATACTATTTACCAATGAGTTCTTCAGATAGAAACAAACCAATTTCACCATCTTATTCAAAAATGTTCACTTTACAAATCTATGATACGATTTTGCGAATTTTTTTAATTGAAAAAAAAAATTTAAGCGAAAAAATGAGAGATTATTTTGGCAAAATGAGGAAGTCTTTGAAGTAGGAAAATTAATTCAGAAAGAAAAAGCAATATATATTTATCACAAACGTGTTTTTAGAACAAGTTGCGATATTCCGTTTTTCTTTATATATAAAACCCACGGATAAATAATGAAAAATTATTGCATTCTAAACATGCAATTTTTCAGGAGGGCAGTTTATTTGAAAAAAATTTGGGGAAATTTGTTATAACAGCATTTCTAGTTTATTTTGAAATGAACTCTAATATCTTAACAAATTATTCGGAAGACTACAAGAATTATTTTATGCCAAACAAATGCAGGTAACTCTCAATTTATACCAATCTCTATGGTAGTCACTCTCTCGATTTATATAGTTTTGTTTGTCTCGGTCAGTCCACACCATCTTGATTTATCCACCCTTCGCGTTCGTCCTGTATTCTGCAACAATCTTTGTAAGAAAAACATCATAAAGGCATTTTTCTTCAACTGCTTGCAACTGTGATTGCAAAGTAAGAGAGCATTAAACATTTTTTTTTTGTTTACAATGACAATATTTTACAATTAAAAACAAGAAGGATAAAATCTTTACAGAAGGGGTTGAGTTCCGTGAAGGAGTAGACCTGACCCTCTAAAACCTCTCCTTTGCGGCTGAGAGTATACTGATGGCCTTCCCTCTCTGAATCGCAAGAGCCATTCGCTGTTGGAAACAGGCAGACTTCCTTGGATCGTTCGTTTTCTCAACAAGGCGTCTATCTATGGATTTCATGATTGAGGAGGCCGTACTGCTGCACGCTCTTGTTGTCTCAGTAGCAATTTGCTCAAATATGTATGCATCTAAAAGGGCTGAGTATTTCTGACGTTTAGGGTTCTCCCCAACACGGCAGCTGATCTGGCCTCAACCGCGGAATCATTGATGCGTATCCCTAAAATAATGTATAAATAAAATGTTTTTTATCCAAAGTTTTCCGTAATATAACAGGTTCACATTTTCTATTAAACCAAATATGGCATCTCGAATTATCCACCATCTCTTTTTATCCGGCTCCATCTTGTGATACAAAACGAGAGTTAACCTTCCTGTACAATTCGATATATTTCAGATTTATATCCCCGACCCATAAAAGAAAACTATTATGTTTATTGTGTCACATCCTACATTTTCTTTAGCTAGAGACGGACATGAAGTTTAATTCATATTGCTCAGAATTTATTTGTCTACAAGATTAGAGCTTCTTAACGAATTGGTCTCAGAAAATATTCAAGAAATATGATTTCAAATTTTTTCGAAAATATTTAAAATATTTAAATATTTCCATATACATTTTCTAACACTAAGAAATTTGTGATAATTTGTAGATAACTTAATTCTGAATAAAATCAAATAAAACCTTTCTCTCTCTAGCTAAAAACTGTACGAGTTGATACACTTTGCTGTCAAAAGAGAACTTTCCAGATGAGCCAAATTTAATATATTTTTTGAAGAAAAAAAAATAAGTAAGAAAAAAGGAAACTTCTTGATATTTTTGAGCTTGAATATTCTCTCACGTTATCCGAGACTGTAAGGCGTCCTTTTATGAAAAAAATAAAACCAATTTAGTTTGCAGACATTATGATAGTTCAGTGTATATGAAATCCAAACATAACAATAACTCTGTTCATTGTACAGTGACGTCAGTGAATCGAACCCAAGTCTAACAATAACGAAGCTCATTGTAGAGTAAGCGTCAGTGATTTTTAGTATGTGTGTGTAAAATGGCAGCATTTCAGCATTGCAATCTATTTAACATTCACTGAAATTGCGCCTATCGACACCGAATGAGATGGAATGATTTATGCAGATTTCTGGTGCGAGAACAGTCCTCCGAAATGAAGGTACACTGGACCACACTTCTATGTTCCTAATATTCAGTGGTCATGACTTGGAATGTACTTTAGCAATTAGGTAAAGAGCATGCAGGTAACTAACTAGAGAGCCAATTCGTAAAACTGGAGATGTGGTAACATATTTAAAATATTGAAAACTAAGACAAGAGCATCATAACCTGTACTAACTTCTCTAAAAACTATAACTTCTGTTTAATGGTTAAATGAATTCTTTCTAGTTTTATGATCATTCTAACTGTTCCTATTTTAATTCTTTTCACAGATTATTATCCATATTGCATAGTAACACTGGAATAAACAAAATCTTTAAGACTCAACTAGCTTTAAGACTCAAACGAAAAGTAGAATATTTGGAAACAAATCTTAAACTAAAGAAACTGGTTATATATTAACTTGTTAACTCATGAGGTATGCTATTAGATTTGGATCACTATTCAATACTAAAAGTGAATATATGCGTAGAAACAGTAGTAAGTATATTTTGGGTGGAATAATAGGTTTGGTGTGATGGCAAGAAAAAATTTGGAAATGTGTTCTTGTAAAAGCTGAAGCAAAAATTATCACGTAAGAATAAAGGTTCGTGAGGATGGAAATACGTAAAACTTTAAAGTTACCAAGAACTTCACAGATATTGGATTTGTAATAATTATATGTAAATTATACAGTTATACTGAAATACCTACAGGGATGGAGAACTAAAACAAACAGTAAATAATTGATTAATGTAGATATTTATATGTTTCTCCCTACATCTTCCTCTCCCTCTCTCTCTCTCTCTCTTAATCCACTGCTTGATGAGGATGATTGGTAGTCTTGGTTGCTAAGAAAAAAAAATAGATGTTTAAATTTTGTAAAGCAAAATTATATATTGTTTATAGCAGCATTAAAAGGCTCATTTACCAAATAGAAATAGGATTAACAACAACTCTCATTAGGAAGTTCTCAGCAAAAGTTTAAGTATACCAAAAACTGAAAGTTTCAACTGACAATCTTAAATGGAAAAATGGTAGTTGAAAACACAGATCTGTGATAAGTTTTTCAACGTAAAAAAAGTGTTAAAGCATATTTAAATATTTTTTTATTATTTTAACGTAAATAAATGTTAAAGATTCAATGGATCAACAAGAAGTAAATTTAAAAGCACAAACATTCAAAATATAAATTTTTAACAAATAAATAAGTTAATTTAGAAATTTGGAAATTTCGACCATTTACAAAAAAATAACATTAAAGAATTTTAACTGTTTCGTGTGGATTTTATTTCCATGTTGTTTTTTTGACAAATAGATTAAATTCTAGGTATATTTCACAGGGAACAAATATGACTAAAGGAGTTCAAACCAAAAAAAAAAAGACTAACCCTTTCAATCAATGTGTTTAGCCGATTCCTTTAGCCAGACGATAGACGTTGAAATCATTGACGTTTCAAGACGATACACGTAACGTAGCTAGTCCTTCCAACGTGATAGTCAACATTATCAATACGCAGTTTCCCTGCTATCATGCAGTCAGCTCTGATCTATTCTTTGCTGATATTACTTATATAAGTGACTACCAACTTTCCTCATCCGGCGTCACACTCTCAATTCCTCACAGCCCATCATCTTACGATCGGCACTGGATCTTTGTGTATGGTATTGACTCCCAAAACGAACGGCTTTAAAATAGATCGAGAAAAGATTTACTTTAAGTAACTTTCATAGAAATTATCCCAAATCAATGGTTCTCTCGAATAATTACCCAAAAAAAATATTATCTGGCCATATTAAGTTGATGCCAACAGAAGCTACTTTATTGCGACAGAAAAATAGCGCAAACATATCACGATATATACAATATAGCATAATATAGCACAAGAGTTGATACAAACTACTCGTCAAAAATAGTACCTAGCGATTTAAAAGTTGATTATTGTGCATTCATTTATTTTGATGTTGTAACAATTTGTATTCATAATAGAGTTGGTGAGCAGAATGAACATATTATTCTTATAAAGTTTCTTTTGTAGAATTTTAAATTGAAATTATTGATTTATTTTTGATAACAAAATCAAAATTATATACAGTAAAGCTCCTGAGTTATGAAGTAATGGTTTCTTCATAACTCAGAGCAACTTCATAACTCGTATGCAATGATAGTTTTCTATGATTCAAATCATAGATAATTTTGGTCATTGAGGGATAACTATGACAGATATTATTCTTATTTGGATGTGCACTAAATTTTATACAAAATTGCGGTAAATATTAATATACATCATGGTAGTAGGCAATTATGCCTAAATTCAAATCATTAACAAAAAATACACAATAACACATCATTTAAATCTCAAACAATACAGAAAATATAGTTTATACTCAATAGAACCGATTTAATGATAACCTAAACTTTATACCAAATCTTCACCTTCCTGATTTACATTTTCCTACATTATACTCTATTACAGAATGAAACACAATAATTATAGTTATTTTGTTTTCTATAATTGGGTATTATCCTATAATTGAGTATTATCCTATAATTGGGCGTTATCCTTTAATTGAGTATTATGCTATATAGAGCATTATCATAGGCTATAATTGCGTATTATCCTATAATAGAGCATTATTCTATAATAGAGTACTATCCTATAATAGAGCATTATTCTATAATTAAGCATTATCCTATAATAGACCATTATCCTATAATAGAGCATTATTCTATAATAGAGTACTATCCTTTAATAGAGCATTATTCTATAATAGAGTACTATCCTATAATAGAACATTATTCTATAATTGAGTGTTATCCTATAATAGAGTATTATTCTATAATAGAGTATTATCCTTTAATCAAGTATTATCCTATAATAGAGTATTATTCTGTAATAGAGTACAATCCTTTATTAGGGTATTATTCTATAATAGAGTACAATCCTATATTAGAATATCATTCTATAATAGAGTTTTATCATATACATAATTTAGAGTGTTATCCTATAATAGAATATTATCCTTTAATAGAGTATTATTCTATAATAGAGTATTATCCTATAATAGAGGTTTATTCTATAATAGAGTATTATGGTATAAAAGAGTATAATCCTATAATAGAGTATTATCTTATAATTGAGTATTATCTTATAATATGGTAGTGTCTGGTGGAGAAGATCGCAAAAAAAAACCTATTGGATTGAGGTTGTAATTTTCATAAAAATAAATAAACTTTTATATTGTTATTGCTTGTCATATTTTTTTCAGTTTCACTTCTGCAATATGACTTTAACCTGTTCCAATTCATTTTTCAATTCTGTCAATTCATTATTCACTCCTGCCAACTTGACTTGGAAAAGGTATAGTTATACCTAAAGGACTATCGTTTTCTAAGATTTAAACAAAGAAAACTACTTCATATCTCAGAAGCATTTCATAATTCAGGTCCTTCATTACTCTAATCATCGATTGCCTCAAAACTAAGAATTTCATAACTCAGGAGTTTTACAGTATATAATAAATGCAGCAAATCAAGAATAGATCATCAAAACCATTTAATGATCAAAAATTGTATATACATAAATTCTATCAGATTATCTGTTGACGATGAACCAATCCTGTGACAGAATTTCAAGTAGGTAAGTTATGTTATTCCGACCATCACACAATTTCGTATTATTGGGGAATAAAGTTGTCCATACACTTGAAATGCTAGAAGCAAAAACCATAGAGATTTGATTCAATATTTTGAGATTAGGCAACAGTGTTGTGGATGAACTTCTCCTTTTCGTAGTTAATAATATTCAATAATAATTACTTCTCATTTAGATATTCAATCAAAATGGCAATAATTATTTTACACAATTTAACTTTATTCTATCAGCAACAATTATAATTATGTATCAAAAGCGTACCTAATCAAAATTATGAATTAGATCAAATTTTAAAATTTAAATGCACTTCCATTTAGTTTAGTGAACCAAAAAAGTAGAAGGTAGATATTTGAGTATATTCATATTTTTGAAATGTGATTATAGTTATAAATTTAAAAATAAACTACCATTAAATATAATTTCAAAAACAGGATTAGAAAAATATGCATATTCATTTCAATGAAATCTACAAAAATAGTAATGCCTAAATTACTTAATCACATGTCACATTGCAGTGCATACCAGATCACATGTCACATTGCAGTGCATACAGATCACATTTCACATTGCTGTGAATACCAGATCACATGTCACATTGCAGTGCATACAGATCACATGTCACATTGCTGTGCAATGTGCATGCAAGATCACATGTCACATTGCAGTGCATATCAGATCACATGTCACATTGCAGTGCATATCAGATCACATGTCACATTGCAGTGCATATCAGATCACATGTCACATTGCAGTGCATATCAGATCACATGTCACATTGCAGTGCATATCAGATCACATGTCACATTGCAGTGCATATCAGATCACAATTCACGTTCAAGCGATAAAATATTACATATAGCTACAGTGAATTTTTATATTGGATTGAACATTTTAAATTAACAATTTAACTAACTACATTACTTGTGTTTCTTTGGTATCTCGAACAATTTAAAACATTAATCTTGACTGGAAATAGTTCTAGAATAGCAAAGCTTTATAGATATATATATACACCACTGATAAACTTTATTGCATTTCTATATTTTAAAATGGATTGAGTTCACATTAAAATGATGAGTTCATATGTACGATAGTAAGAACTTTGTGCGCACAGATTGCAATATACTTTTTATTTCTTGTATATACATTAATAGTGAAAGAAATCGTGTTTATGAAAATATTTTTTTGTATACAGTATGCATGATGTTATTCTACCTTTATACAAATTATGTATTGAGTTACTTGCAGATTTTATATAAATATCAGGGAACTGTGAAATATCAAGAGTAAATTGGACACCTCGTTCTTATATTACGTCTCAGACTTATGACAATCGAATCAGTGTGCGGCATGTCTCGCTTAATTATATTTCACATGGAGTATTTCAGGAGTAAATTTGGTAATTTGGTTGGTAGCTCTCAGTTATAGTGTTTTTCGCCGTAAATAAAGCAGGTGGGATATATTAAAATAATTGAATGGTAAATAAAATTTGTTCATCACCATAGAATGCTTTTCTATCCATCCCACCTGTATAAGTTAACTGAAAACTTCCAAAATATTTTATTTAACAATATATAGCCGCACCTTCATTTTTCGTTGTGTAGAAGTCCTTCGAATTAACAATCCTGACTGTATTGATTTAACTCTATAACAGTCAGAACTGTAATATGATTAGCCCCATGGGATGTATTCGGAAGCTGTCTGTTGTTGATGGAAGAGAACTCTACCCTTGTGTTTGAGCTGTAATTGATGAAACATTGTTCTATTTAAAATGTACCATCGTATTTTTTTAGTATGCCAAAGCATGCTAAAAATAATTAACAAACCTACTGAAATGTATTATATTTACACTTGCACCTGATTTTTGTATAATGTATAGTCATTTTCTTCCCGGTTCCACGAACTATTGGAATCAGATTTTTTTTCATTTGTAACATGTATTTCATTTAGTTTTTTTCAAGAGGATAGCGGTAGAGTTATGATTTTATGTAGCATTCGGAATTAGTGAATATTTTAGTAGGTTACATTAGAAAAGGGACCCATAACTTTCAGTCTAATTAATGTATCTTGCTTACGGAGTACTAAAAGATTTAATGATGTGTGGAGAAGAGTTTTGATATTCTAATGATAGTATATGAACCTGTTTCCATGTGAAATATACAGAGTAAATTGATATAAGCGTCTTTCAGAATTCTTGTCGCTTACTGCTGGCCCAAATAAATCAATGGTGTGATTGGACCACCCAAAACTATGGACGGAATCTAGGCTCATTAGTTGAGTTGCTTAGACTTTATAAAAACATGAAATTATATAACCAGAGTCAGTTAGTTGGTCAGTAACTTAGGGTTCAGTAGTTAGAGGAAGAGCTCAGACTTTAACAGAGGCGGACAAGGCCCAACTCTGGTCTGCTCTCTCATCACCATCTGTAATACTATGCTTTAAGTTAATAACAATACATAACCCTTTCAAGTAGGACATACATCACCTTTACCCTGTCATATATAGGAGGTTGATTGAAGAGAAAAAATAACTAGATAAAGTAATGTCTTCATGGAGAGCTGATTACCCAGAGACATTATTTTCGCTGTCTTAGATTTTGTGTTAGGTAGGTTCGTAGGCTTCATTTACTCTCACCTCTTCATTGTCCTCTTTCAATCGTAAAGCAGTAACCAATGTTTTTGTATCCTTTCTTCACATTCCTGGTAAAGTCACGAAGTAGCCTTTCTTCTGTTTCCATGCATATTTTCACCGACTGGTGGTAATCACTCTCCGTTATGAGTGCTTCTTCGCCTCTCTTGCACAAATTTCCTTTTTACATCATCGATATAACCTTTGGTTCCAAAGAAGACGCTAAATACCTACCTACAGAATAAATTTTACGTATTTAAAATTAAAGAATTTCTAAATGGCACAATAACAGTTTATCTCATATGATTCTTTTTAATTTTTCTATGAATTTATTCCTAGCTCTATCTGAGTCAACTATTGAATAAATGAACAGCTTCGAATGAGAACTTGAAAATACTATAATAATATTTACCTATAAATCCATTTACAAATTTAATTTTTTATAAGGCTTAATAAATTCTAATTCTCTAGTATTAGCTTTTCCACTTTAGGCAATCGCAGAACACGAAGCTCAGGCACTTAGATGCAATATATTTTGGACATTGCGATCAAAACTTAATCAATATTAATTAGAATGAACTGTGCATCAACTTGGTATTATGTAGGACTGTAGGTACAGGATAAAGGAAACAATATGAATATCTTTAAGGGAAAATTAATAGTTAATAGTTATAGCAATTTTGCGCTTGTGTAATCAATATAAGTAAATTATCATATAACAAAATAGCTGAAGTGATGAAGCTTTTAAAAGAAAAAGGAAAGAAAGGGAGGATATAGAGCAAGGGTGGGCAATTGCGGCACTGAGTGCTTTTTCTGGCAATCAAATGGCACCGGTGCCAACCTCCCCTATTTACAAATTATTAAAAGTTAAAAATTGTAAGAAAATAATAATTCATCAAAAGAAATTTAGTTAACTTTCCGATAACTATTTTAAATATTTATTCATTATATTCAGGTTTCGTACGTGATTGCTGTTGACCGTTAAAATGTTAGCATTTCGCCTTTTTATAGTAACTTGTAATAAGTATATCCTGCTGATTTATTATTTTATACAGTGACAAAGTGGGAATTAAACATTAATGTGCAATTATCAATTGTTCAGCACTTGAATAATAGAGTGTGTTTCCACCTTATGGCAGTCAGAATAGAAAAAAAAATGGTTGCATATGTCCTATATTCTATCACAAACCCAATACTCTACTTATTTAGAGAATCAAATTATTATTCTATATTGAAGAATCAGGAAGAATCACTGGAATAAATTGCAATCCTTTACTCATGATGATTTAATTCAATCTATATTAATTTAGACAGAATTTTTTTCTAAAATATGCAATTGTTTGTTAATTTTATGTACAATTTTGTCTAAATGTAAGAGAGTTTTGTAACCTAAGTATTCCTAACGTTCGTGATGTGTAATGTGTGTTCCTTGGTAGCCGGTAAATTGCTCGAAAACAATTGCTCGAAAGACAATTGCTCGAAAACAATTGCTCGAAAAACAATTGCTCGAATGAACAATTGCTCGAAAGAACAATTGCTCGAAAGACAATTGCTCGAAAGACAATTGCTCGAAAAACAATTGCTCGAACGAACAATTGCTCGAATGAACAATTGCTTGAATTATCAAATTGTTCGAATGAAAAAATCGCTCAAATTATAAAATTGCACAGTTTTCGATTTTATAAAAGTCAGTTATACATGAAGTGGAGCTGCACCTAACAATGTTTGTTTCTTTTTAGTAATTGATCATTAATCATTCTATAAATAATTTAATTATTACTCATTCTGCATAATCTTTTTTTAGACCGTTTGTGTCCTCTCTTATGTAACATGTCAATTAAAATCATGTAGTGAATCACTTCTATTCATGTTTTTTTTTTATCATAAATCCGAAAACTTTTTTATTACTAGCATATCTGTATGTGGCACCTCAATAGGTGAAATAACTCAAAGTTATGGCAGAGTTTTAATAAATCTATGAATTTTTTTTTGACACATGATTGACATGATACATACAAGATGACACAAACGGTCTAAAAAAAGATTATGCAGAATGAGTAATAATTAAAAACATTTATAGAATGATTAATGATCAATTACTAAAAAGAAACAAACATTGTTAGGTGCAGCTCCACTTCATGAATAACTGACTGTTATAAAATCGAAAACTGTGCAATTTTATAATTCGAGCAATTTTGTTCATTCGAGCAATTTGATAATTCGAGCAATTGTTCATTCGAGCAATTGTTCGTTCGAGCAATTGTTTTTCGAGCAATTGTCTTTCGAGCAATTGTTCTTTCGAGCAATTGTTCATTCGAGCAATTGTTTTTCGAGCAATTGTTTTCGAGCAATTGTCTTTCGAGCAATTGTTTTCGAGCAATTGTTTTTCGAGCAATTGTTTTCGAGCAATTGTCTTTCGAGCAATAATTGTTTTCGAGCAATTTACCTAGAACCGTGTTCCTTACTGTTCAGTTCAGTCTTTTTTTTCTTTTGTAACAACCAATTATTCTTGAATTATTAATTTCAACTGGATTTTATTGTATCTAAATAGGAAGAAATTATTATTAAAGCAAGTCTAGTTCACACTACAATATTATCAAACAATCACAATTTCACTATTGTTTTTACAATAAAAAGGAGGAGTTTATCAACAACACTGTTGAAAAATCTCAAAATATTGACTAGCAACTCTATTTTTCACTTCTAATACTCCAAATCGTGTCCAGACAATTCGAGTACACTTTTCTATTTTTTTTATATTCGTATTTATATATTTTTAACACAAATTCAACACAATTTTATACCATTTTTTATTTCTTCAAATATAATTCAAAGATTTTGAGTTGGTTTGATCAAAGAAATTTAGGTTTGTATGTATTATTCGTATTGTTGATACGAATAATTATGTCCTGTTATTATTTAATAATAATTGTTTCTATTTATTTATTTCAAATGTTTAATAGTTTCTTTTTGATCATCTTTTATTTCTTTCTTTTTCTTTAATTTAGTAGAGAGTCTATTAATTTAATTAGTCTATTAATATTAATTAATAGACTCTCTACTAAATAGTTTCTTTTGAAATGTGAAATAATTAATTTCAAAATCATGGAAGATTACTTATTCAACAGAAAAATCTTTTGTATCATAGATACCAAGTTTTGTTCATGTTATATCATTTATTAATTTGAAGATTTGAAAGAAATGGAAAATATGGCGAATAAATTGCGAAATGAAATATGAAACTAATTAATGATATGATATATGGCAAAATGGAAAATATGGCGATTAATTGTCCGCGACGAATTGTGCACGACGAATTGTCCACGACTCATTGTCCGTGACGAATTGTTCTAGCACCATTCCAAGTTTATAGACAACATTATTCCATGATAATACATTTGTTATTTATGATATAAAGATTCTTGCAGGTTGACAGAACGTGTCAAAGTGGGTGTTTACTTCAATCGTTTTTACACTGATCTTAATAAATAAACAGTTTTTTTCATGAGCTGTACGTAACAGTCTATAAAGGTTCATTACTGCACAAGGGTGCCGCTAAAAAAGTATGTTTTTTAATATCTCCATAACTTTTTATACATATGGGATAAGGAATTGATATGAACTTCATTCAGATTTTATTTAAAATCTTCGAAAATCTGTTATTTTTGATGCGAGAAACTAAATTTTCTCTGACTATCCTGAGTTGATTGAATGTTGATTAAGTCTCTATAAAATAAATATTTTGAACCGTAAAAAGTAACATTTTTAAAAAAGTCACTCTATAAGAATTGTGGTAAGTTTCTGATGAACTTAAAGGGTCACAAGAAGAAGATAGAGAATTAAGATAATTAACTCTGATAGACAAAACAAGGGTACCTAGCCATTACAAATAGCGGGCTCTTCTACAAAATGGTTTTTAGGCAATTTAGGTAGCTTCTGTATCACTATTTTTATATTTCCTACTCAAAATGTCTCATATTTTGCTACCGTGTACTGCGTAAGCAAAATATACGACGAGAAGAAAAGTCTCAACATAGAAACACACAATGTTCCTTAATTTATGAGCAAGAGTCGTGTTTCCATCAGAAAAATAGACTGATAGCTAGTGGCAGGCACTATGATATAAAATGTAAGATATCACTTGCTGCTAAATTTTGGTTCGTGTAAGTTGTGAAACTATTATTATTATAATTTTTTTTTTATATGTCCAAAAACATGAAACCACCCATTTACTCGGAACTTACACTAATAGAATTTATTTCAAAATCTAAGATATGATTTAATTGAATTCTAACAAATAATTACGAAGGTTGTTTTACTTTTCAATTTTCAAAGTGTTCATTTATATGAATAATATGCATTAATAGATGTATTAATGGACATGTGTTGAAAAGTTATTTCTACTCTTTGAGAATTGATGAAATAATAATGATTCCCAAATTTTTGGTAACATTTTCTTCAACCAACTTCAATGAGATGAAGAATACATAATAACTAATTATTACAATGAACTTGTACCTATTCTGCCTACCTAAATGAATAAAATGTATATATTTTAATATAATTTTGTTTTTATCTGCCAATTATTTTATAATTCCTATAATTATCGCTATAAAATTAAAAATGCTATTTATTACATATTAAATCATTTTTAACTCTAACGCAACAATAAGTATTTAAATTGCTCAAAAAGTTTTGTATTTGAATGAAAATTTAATATTAGCACAATTCAATGGTTACTATTGGTTACTAGGTATATGGCAGGATTGTCAGCTGTACTAAGAGTTGCCATGTCTTGTATTATGTTTTACGGGAAAATGATAACCACAGTATGCATTTTAGAATTAACACCACCAACTCTTAATTACATTGAAATATAGCAAATAGGTTATATATTATCACTTCATAATACCTATTGATCAATCTCTATGAAACCAAAATCATTTTCATCCATATGTATTTTTATGAATTTTGCTTTAATTTTATTATCCGGGGTTCAACCAACTATACTCTGCTATAAATTTTAGGTGATTCGAACAACTCCGATTATAGTTGGTTGTGACATCTATCATTCAGTAGATTATAGTTGGGTTTACAATCTGAATTTTTTTAAATAAATTATGGTTGATTAAGTACGGATTCGCCTCCAGTAATACGATAGAAGGGGGAACCGCACATAATCAACGGTAAAAAATACTCCCCGTATATAAATGTACATAATGCCAACTATGATTTCCGTCTGGGCATTAGCCCGACGCCCAACTAGTCCGACGCCCCACTAGTCCGACGCCCCAGTAGTCCGACGCCCCAGTAGTCCAACGCCCCAGTAGTCCAACGCCCCAGTAGTCCGACACCCCATTTGTCTGACACTTTTGTAGTTTATTACTAATTTAGCATAAAGTATATGTATATTTGGGGGCGTGCCGCCCCCCGAACCCCCCTGCCATGTCATTAAACAATCATGAAGTGTGCAGTACAACAAACTAGCGGATACAACAAACTACATTAAATGATGAAATCAAGTGAGGGATTGAATCATAAATTAATATTAGAAATAAAATAAAATAAAAGAGTGATATCATATTTCGAAAATGAGAGAAATTAAAAATTATTTTATCATTTAGATTAGTTATTAATTGAGTATACCTATTTAATCATATTTTTTATTTTAATCAAAAAATAAAACGAAAAATAATACAGAAAGATGGAACAGTTGGACTAGTGGGGCGTCGGACTAGTGGAGCATCGGGCTATTGAGAATTCCTCCAATTCAATTAGATACCTAGCTAAAAAAACACAGAATACTGACATTTGGTCGAAAGACATTTGACCGAAGGACATTTGGCCGAACGGACATTTGGCAGAAAAACTTTTATTTGGTTGAAGTGAAATTGTAATATTGGCAAACAAAAAATGTAATACTGATATTACTTTATATTATAACAAATACTAACTTTATGCAGTATAACAATATGATAACTGTATATAATAATATTTTAACTGTATATAATATAATATCCAATAATTATTATGAAAACAATGATTATGAATAAATACAAATTGTTGAGAACTAATAATACCGTAGTTTTGTTTATTTTTTTATTTGGTGTTCTAATTTAAATTTGATTTAAATTTAATTCATTAAATATAGCCTAATAACGGGTAAAAAATTAGGGTAAATTCTTAGTTTACATCCCTATTTCATTTTAGGACTGGAACTAGGAACCGATCCAATTTCTAGTTCACGTCCTTTATTGACTTAGGAGCGGTAACTAGGAAGGGGGTATTTGGATGGGTTCCTACAGTTTACGTTCCTAAATGAAATATTTACCAAAATTGGTATTGATGATGACCCGTTATTTTTAACAGGCTTGTAAGTTTGCAGTTCATAATATGGATTCACATTATGTACATCATAACAATTTTTTTCCTTTTTATATAATAAATTTCAATTTCATGGAATTAAAGATAATATATTAATTTAACAGAGGCTGCAGTTCATAATTGCCTTTCGGCCAATAGTCCGCAAACGAAGATACATATAATCTGCCTAATTTATTACTTATTCCACTCACTATTCTAATTAATTAAAAGGTTTCACTATAGTGTGTTTCTATTGTTATTTTTATTATTCTTCTCCTTACTGTTCTTTTAACGTTCTCTACTGACAGAGTTTGCTGTACAAAGAGAGTCTAATTTTAGTCTTATTATTCTTAAGAAGAAAGTTGAAAAAAGATTCTCTTTGATTTAAATTTTGAAAAATTAATAACGCGTCTTATAATTTCGAAAATCTCTTCTACAGACTAGCTACTAGTCTTGTGTTTAATCCCATCTCCTATTTATTATTTTACATAAATTGTTCAGTATACAATAGAAATGTGCAATGCGCAATATAGGTTAAGCTATACATTTTCAGGTAAGAAATGAACGTCTTCTAAACTAAAATTTGTGTAAAAAAATTACAGTAATTACTGTAGGTTTGTTACAATATTCTTTTAAAATCGTAAATCATAAACCTTAAAAAACTGACTGTGGAGTTTGAGCTCGACAAGAGTGATAAAATATTTGTACTAGTGAATTTAAATCAACTAAGATTAAATGACTTTTTTCATTAACATTATTTTAAATTGTCAATGGTCAATTGGTCATACTCTTAATTTTTCTATGTCAACAAAAAGCTGGATGTATCCATGTACTAACAACAATCCAAATAGGGAACAAAAAATTATGGTTATTAAATAATATTTTAAAATTTATCTGAAACAGAAAAGAAATATATAAGTATGATTTAAAAATTTCTGTTAACTGCCATGAATGTAACACCTAATTCATATCCGATATTCATTATACTTTGTGAAAAAAATGTGGAACTATTTATTTGGGGGGTATTTTTAAAGTTAAAGTGTGATTACAAATGTGGACTGGGTCCAAATTATGACCAGGTTATGCATGTCAGTTATATCTAAGTTTAATCAAATTCGAGCATAATTATTATCATATATCTAGCTTGTAAAATAACTACAAGCTACTATCCGACTGAGAAAAATACCCGAACACCTATTTTTGAGATGAACATTGAGTTAGGACTAAAATTAATATATGTTGAGTTCCTAGTGTGAATAAGAAAATATTTTATGTTGAAGGGGGTTTAGCGTTTGTTACTGAACTAAAGCCAATATCGCTAACGACAACAGAAATAAAATACAAGAGACTGGAAGAAACAGTCAGAAAGGAAAATATCCCCATGACCAAAGCCATCTACCACCAGTAGAAATATTCACAAGTATAATATGAATAGCTTTTAGTTCCCTCCTATTTTTTTTTAAGCAGCAATCTTTCCTATCGGAAATTCTTTTTCAATTTGTAACAAAGGGTGCTTCACTGCAGTGTTCGATATCGTCTGATGAATGATGTGAGAGAGCAAAAAGAACAGCAGTCCCATTTTCAGGGGGAAACCTAATTGAAGATCACATTACACGTGCTGCTCATAATTCTTAAATTCGTGTTCTTTTTCCTTAGGGTTAAAATAGCAAAAACTGATGCAAATGTAGCAAAGGAATATATCAGTTTGCCCTAGGACAAATATTTTGAAAAGTTTTGTCAATATGATTCAGATATTAGAGAAAAATAAGATACATATCTATAGTAAAAACTTATCAATACTTATTTTTTTCATAATAGATAGGCTCATAATTTCAATCACATTTGAAAGCTCACTCACATTTATTGATTACAATTTTAATGGCTAGGCACTAAATTCTAGCAATGACAGATAATATATTGATGGTAAGATCTTCTTAATCATTTGGCTGTTAAGTTCATTACTTAAAGTCCTTCACATTTAACTTAGAAAAAAACCTAATTGCTTTTTATTCTTTTTTTTTGTTTCACTCAATGAAACTTCTCGTAAAGTTTTTCTCTTTTCTTTCCAAGTAGATTGATATCGAATTGAAGAGCTCTCCAATGGAGAGGTTCTGACTGAAGAGGAGTTTTCGCGATCCTATCGTCTTCGAGAACTGGAGACAAATCTGTTTTTTCATGGGAAAATATTGTCTTAAAAAATATATTAACTGACGCTAGAACTCAGTTTGAATTATATGATTAGATTGAAATAAGTGAGTGAGTGAAAGACTTAAGAAATGTTTTATATCATCACTTATTGTCTAATGGTCTTGAATACACTAATAATTCAAAATATTATAGGTATTTGTTCTAATATAATTCCTACTTGAATTTCATAATCGCCGGACACGGAAAAGCTTAATATTTACCCATTTAGGAAAATATATATTATTACCTTAATATTTACCCACTAACAGATATTTAATATGAAGACTAACAGATGTTTCTACAAATAATTAAGATCGTCCTTGAATATGAAACTTGTTCTACACTTCCCATTTTATATTTTGTAGTAATTTTATGATGGCTGCATTCACTCAATAACATTTTGTTTGTCTCCTAAGCTTTGAAGAGTGACAACGTCGCTTATATTTAACGTATCATTATTTTATCCTAACTCATTTTACTTGTTGACAACCATGAAGTAGGTTAGAGTAATTCATCGAATTTAAAAAGATCGAATTAGGTTTGTTTGCTTTCAGTTAACCAAAGCTCTTCATTTGTGTCACTGTTTGAAATACTCAATCGATGGGTTTTGGCTATACAAAAGTATAAAATTCCCCCATCAGTATTTGACCGCGTCTAGTTTCCTTTGAACACCTATCGCAGCATGCAGCTGTTCTTATAAGATTTCTTTTAAGTAGTCCACTCTGCAGTGAATTTTCCCAAAAGCCCTGGCTTCGAGGATGGACCACAGCAAAAATTTCAAAAGAATCAGATCTGAGGATCACGGAGGCCACATTACTTTCGACCAAAACCTGGGAATATTCTGTCTGCACCAGTTTTGATCATTAGGAATATATTGGAAATTTCTTTCAACTATTCTGTCATTTCTTCAATTATGGGTTAATTCAACTGTGAAGATCTTTCATCTGACCAAACGATCTCGCCAGTCGTGCCAGACTTGAATTCTCTCAAAAGAAGATTGCTTTTCTACAATATTTTTTTTCTTTATAGCAGCTGACAGGGCTTGTCTCTCTTGAAGGGTGAAAGAGGACATTCCAAAGTCTTCGTGGACGATTCGTCTCATGGTTCTGGGACTCATGTCAGCTGTCTTCACTACCAACCTAATCGATATTTTGGGTTTCCCCTAATCTTCTCTCAAATACGTTTGACCATTGGTTAAAACCGTTCAGAACAAGTTCTACCACTTCTCGGTATCCGGTAAATTCATCGCAGTAAATTCATCGCCGGTAAATTCATTGCCGGTAGAATTCATCGCATGGCAAATTCATCGTATGATAAATACATTGCATGGTAAATTCATCGCATGGTAAATTCATCGCATGGTACATTATAAAATTAAATTGATAAGATAAAATAAACTCTTCGCAAATAATTTCGCCGACCTTACTAAATTTACTTTTCGCTGGATTAGGGTAACTTATTTGTACGAATCTGAGCTGTTAGTATATTTAAAAAGATTGGATTTTTAGTAATAGAATGTCATATAATTTTTACATGTATATCATACAATTACTATAAAATATTTAAATATGTGGGTAATTGCGTTGATTTATTATTTATTAGTTATGCATATTTTTCTTTAATTTAAATTTATATTATTTCTCAAATAACGTATTTGGTTAGCTACCCATAGTTTGAACAACAACATAACTGTAAATGATACACCTCTTTGAAAATTTGATCAGCAAAGCATAAGTGCCTCACTAAATGGGAACCAGGTTTTCTAATTATTTAAGAGGTATTGCTTACAATTTATCTTTTTAAAAGTAATTTAGATATATTGTTTGTGCAGCTGTTACGATAGAATTTAATTTTTAATATTAACGGTTTTCTTTGGCAACATATCCAATTGGGCCCCGGCAATTGGGTTGATAATGTTGATACGCTATATAGTAATCAGGTTGGGCCAACATGACAATTCAATGGAATGTTTTCCTGACATTGAACCAACTTTCTCCCAAGGTAACATTCATCGAGAATGGAAAACCACATTATCCCAATGTAATTTCTGGGCTACTTTTCAGTCTGCCATCTCTTGTCCATCTAACCGTCTAGTGCCCATGTTGACAATGTACGTGTCATGGTTGGTTGGGCTGTATTAACTTAATTAAAGAATCTTAATAACCGTAATAACTAGGCATGTGACAATATGCGTTTTGCATAAAAATATATAGTCTTGACCATAATTAAAATAAAGAATATTCCTAATATGAAATAAATATTCTTGTTATGAATAATATATTTTTTTAATAGAACGTATTCATTTCATGAAAAAATACTATTATTCTTTTAAACTGCGATAATTTTCTGTTCTGAGATAGGTCAGGTAAGCAACAAATTTCCTAGTTAAAGTATACCTCAATAGTGAACTCCTGCATATCGAATGAGTTATGATGTAGCCAATAGAATATAAGAATATGGGTATTTAAAGAAGGCCGTGGCCCACCAATACATACAGATATTATCGGAACATACAAGTTTATTCAAAGTTAATGTGAATTTGTTGAAACCTTTTCACTGTTCAGTGTTCAATATCGAAGAGTTTTATATATTATTATTACAAAATGGATTCTCACAATCTCATTTTATACCTACATCTGTTCAATTTTTCTTAGTTCAATGTAACGAAAATCTTTAAAAGTTACCCTATTTATTAACTAAATATTCCTGAGACAACTTTGTCAGACGATGTACACTACACAATGGATCCACAGGTCATGATTCAAGTTAATAGAATTTTTTTATATACTACAAAGATTTTCATTACAATGAGACATGAGATTAGTATCCAAATGTGATTTAACGGGATTGCTAATTATATACCTTATCAAGTATATCAATCGAATTAAAAAAATATAACACATATTTAGAGAATATATAACATATATCAAAGATAATTTTGTCATTACACTAGTAATAACAAAGTAACACTTTTTTAATAACTTTCCAGTTATCTCCCGCAACATTTTATTTTAACTTCTTATTTGAAATAACAAATTTTTCCAATATATCGTGGCTACTGACAAAACTATTTCCTAGTTATTTCTATTATCTCTACCTCTTTTCTTCATTAAAGAGAAGATAATCTTAAGACAGTCATTCGAAAAATTTACAGTGAAAAGAAATGCATTAAGATTCAAAACAAGAGGCAGAGATGCTAGATGGATATTGAGCGTTTCTTTTAAAGCATTTTAAGCAATTCTTTCAGGTATTGCTGAATTTTATTCACCAACATAATTGTAAAAAGTCAGGTTTCAATAAATTTATGTTATTTGATTAATATTTTTCTTTAAAAACAGTATCCACAAAACAATGAAAAAATATTTATTTATTTCATTATAATATAATTTGCTCAGAGATAACTGAGAAATACCCTTCGTTATTGTGTCTTCTGCCTAATTTTTTTCAGAACTCAATTGTTTGGGGGTCCAATTATCGTGGGCCAATTGTCTTGGAGCCCAATTATTGTCCTGGGGTCAAATTTTCCTGTGGGCCAATTGTCCTGGGCTCAATTGTCCTCGGCCCAAAAGTCCTGGGCCCAATTGTCGGTGCACCTTATTATTTGATGGAAAAGATTTAAACCATATTATTATGAGGTTATCTAAACTCAACGTTAAAAGTTTTATCAGGTTTCAAGCTTTCGAATAGAAAGATTTCTATTCATCATCAGGAGAAAGGTGGAAAACCTCGACCTGACAATGAATTTTATGACCAATAAGTTGTATGTTGGATACCGTCTTTCTATTTCAGCTATCTATCTTTTTGTTTATTATTATTAATTAATCTATAAAAATCGAAATATGAAACCAAAATTATAAAATTTGATAATACCTATAGCCAAGGTTCATAGACTATAACAGGTTAACCAGTCTGGAAAAAAATGCCAGAGGTACGATGTGATCATATGGCGGTTTTTGAAAAATGAGTTGTGAAACAGTGAGATATATGGGGTTTTCTCTTAAACCATACATTTTTCGATTCTGGTTCCGTACTCAGAATTATTTTAAATTTAATAACCTATAATATTATATAAAACTATGATAATATAAATGTGTTTCCACGGAAAAATGGATAAAAAACTAATGACCGTTCTCTCCAAGAATTTGTGTGCAACAGTGTATAGAAAGAACTTTCGTCTGAAATATCTCTTAAACCATCCCTTTTTAGAGACTAGTTCCATACTCAAAATTCTTCTATATTTAATAATCTATCAGATGATATCAAATTATAATAAGATAATTGTGTTTCCGTGGAAAAATGAATGAGAAACTAAAGAGTAAAGACCATTCACTCCGGTGATTAGTGTGCAACAGTGTATGGAAAGAACTTTCGTCTTGAATATCTCTTAAACTATAAATTTAACAATGTGGGTCCACAGCCGGAACTCTTTTAAACTTAATAATCTATCGAAGAGTATAAAAATATTCCAATATTATTATTTTTTCGCTTGCAAATGGATAATAAACTAACTGCAATGAACTCCGAAAATAAGTGTGCTACACTCTTTGAAAAAAAACTGCAGTGTTTCGTTTTGAATATCTCTTAAACTATAAATTTAACAATGTGGGTCCATAGCTAGAACTCTTTTAAATTCAATAATCTATCGAGTGGTAGGAAATTATTTCAGTATTATTATTTTTTCGCTTGTTAATTGATAAAAACCCGAATGCCAGGATGCTACAAACACCTTGTGAGTTTAAATATGATGGGGCACTGGTTAACATTTTCATCAGCTTTTATTACTGTTCTTAAAATGATTACACACATAATATTGTAATAATAAATAATATAAAATGTCAATTATTTGTAACATAAGTTTCATGACACTGCAATTATACTTATTTTTATAGCCTATAGGTACCTACCTACTGATTACTGTGAACAAAATTAATAGGTAGGTACCTATACAGTGTATAGGTACTACTTTAACTTTAAAAATTATTTATTTTTCGTAAGGATTGATCAAAATAGTTCTTCAAAGTATTACCTTATCAGTTATTATTTAATAAAATGAACTTTTTAATTTCAGAGATGATTTAGAAAATGAAACTTTTAACCTTTGTTAAATTATGACTAGGTTCTCTGAAATTAAAAAAGTATATTTTATTCAAAAATTTAATACCTAATAACTAATTAGCATGTAGGAGAATTATTTTGATAGCGCTTTTATAAAAAATATTAATTAATTTTTAAAATTGTTTGAAGACTTGGTGGATGCAGTTCATAGTAACACTTTGAAGTTGTTGTAATATTCAATTCGTCTAACCTGTTATAGTCTATGAACCTTGCCTATAGCTACTGTTGACAACATTCATTCTCTACAAAATATTCTACTTTCTTTATATTTGTAACAAGCTATAGAGGAGCGAAAAAAAAACGGTCAACCTCTATAACTATATGTCTATTTCTTTCTGTTCATTTTTCTGTATTTTATTAGTTCTAAAAAAAAATTTAAGAAATGACAATAATAATAATAATAAAAAAAAATAATAATGGTAGAACTAATAAAATACAGAAAAGTGAACAGAAAGAAATAAACATATATTTATAGAGGTTGACCGTTTTTTTTTATCGCTCCTCTAAAGCTTGTTACAAATATAAAGAAAGTAGAATCTTTTGTAGAGAATGAATTTTGTCAACAGTAGCTATAAGTAGTATCAAATTTTATAATTTTGGTTTCATATTTAAATTTCTATAGATTAATTAATAATAATAAACAAAAAGATAGATAGCTGAAATAGAAAGACGGTATCCAACATACAACTATTGGTCTTAAATTCATTGTCAGGTCGAGGTTTTCCACCTTTCTCCTGATAATGAATAGAAATCTTTCTATTCGAAAGCTTGAAAAATGATAAAACCTTCAACGTTGAGTTTAAATAACCTGATAATAACCTTATTATTTGAAACGTTACAATGTCTTTTAAAAAAGCCATCTATTATTTACCTCTCTATTATTTGTATTATCTATCTACCTTCCTGTTTCATATAACCGAGGATTTACAATCCGATGAATTTACCTGCGATGAAATTACCATGCGAGAATTTACTATGCGATGAATTTACCATGCGATGAATTTATTATGCGATGAATTTAACAAGCGATGAATTTACCATGTGATGAATTTACCAGGCGATGAGTTTACTGCGATATATTTAACCGAGATGAATTTACACATCCCCACTTCTTGTACGATCAGACACATCACCTTTTACATTGAAACGCTTCATGATTTCCGGACAATTAAAGGTTTTGTCGCAATAACGGAAGCCGACTTTCCGGCAAAGTGTAATGCAAGTGTAGCAACCCGTTTGTGTGGCTTTTTCAGTTACATAAATATTTTTACAAAAACAAATTGTGAGTTGATAATGTAGTGCATTGGCTATTCTAAAAACTGAATCACCGAATTGGGAATTATTCTTCTGTAAAGACCACTATGTTTCAAAATTTGTTTCAATATTTACACCATATACTCTAAATCTTTCTTAAAACTAAAAATCAATCACAAAATTTATTCCACCACTACAATTAAATTTTACATTTTTCTACCAACACTGTATGGTATTTCAAATTACATATTTGTTACAATTTACAATTCCAATAACACCAAAAATTCTTTATAGTCCACTAAGTCTAGAAACTTCACGATACGTTTTTCATTATAGCATTCTCCAAATAGCAGCCAAAAGATTTTTCATGGACATTTCGCTGAACAGAAAGAAGAAACTCTAGCGAAATCTAGAAAGGAAAGTCAATATCCGGTGGTGGTTTATCCACAGGAACTACCAGTCAGCATAAAAAATAAATCGGAGCTTCCTGTTAGTAATACGACGATTATATTTCCCACCTAAGAAATAAGTAAACTCTGGTGTGAATAAACATTATACTACACTTTTTTGTAAAGATATCTGGTTTGTTTTATAGTATTGAACAATTTTAAATAATTTGGATTTAGTTGTAGAGATGAAATGTTATTAAAAAAGAGCTTAAATACAATGGAAACTCCTCATCCATTCTCTCTTAATTCGTATTCTTAAATAATTCTTGGTTTATTTTTTTCATTCTTTGAAGGAACAATAAGTACACCCTTTAACTATTCACGAAATTAATAATTGAATATACGAATTACATTCTAGAAAATGTTTTATCAAAATTTTGTTCTTCAATCTATTTTCTTTTAGTGCTAAGAAAGCAAAGATTTCTCGTGTGCATCAGAGCGAAAAACCAACAAATTTATGCCGGGAGTAACTTTTCTGTCCTTATTATTCGCATCACGGAGGGAATTTTCACTCCGTGAAATAGTTCTAAAATTTAGTGTAGCAATTTATCAGTCGCTTCGACACTAATTGGATTGAATAAGTCCATCGGATGCGTAATTTTCAGTTGCTATTATACCATTAATAACTTTCAAAGTAAAAGATAAAATGGGCCAGAAGTTGCTGCAATTCATTTGACTCCATTCATGTGTTTCAAAACAATCCATGCGTTTCAAGACCTAGGTAGAAAGCGAATGGAAATGTTAACCTGCTTGCCTTTACGATCATTTAAATCAATAGATATCGAATCTCAATTAAAATGTTCCTAAGAATGAAAATACCAATACATTTATGTGAAAATAGGGATAAAGTAAAGTAAAGAACAATATTACAAAGCTAATGACAAAAGTTATATACGTGTAAAGCTCGTACTACGGACAGTACATGTACATACATGAAATAGAAGACGCTATACGGATCTAGTGGTTGCTGTACAAGCAGAGAATTAGTTCAGATTTATACTTGGTAACTATTAACAGCATTCAAAGGAATGCTAATGAAGGTTAATAATCTCATATTATTATTAGATAATAATCTTATAATATTTTTAATCTTAAAATATAAAAGGGCATCACCCTTCTCCTGGTGATGAATAGAAATCTTTCTATTCGAAAGCTTCAAATCTGAAAAAAAAACTTCAACGCAGAGTTTAAATAACCTCTAATAAAATCTTATAATATTTTACCAAATAATAAGGTAGGAATAACTGTCGCTTGAAGTGCTATATAAAATGATTAAGAGGGTCATATTTTATTTGACTTCACTTGTATAATGTAAACATATCAAAGTACTTACATGTAAACTAATATAGAAACAAATGTAATATAACAAATCATATATTTTTCATAATATTTATATAATAGCAACCAAAATAGATAATTTATGAATTAAGTGAAAATAAATCAATCAATGAAAATGTGTATAAAGCGGCAACAAAATCAAATTCCAGAAAATCTGAAAAACTATACATTAAGTGTTGATTGTAAATTGTAATACCTCTGAATATAACCAATGTGTTACTAGGGTACTAGGACAGAGTATCGAAAGACAAAGTATCGAAATACAGAGTATTGAAGGACAAAGTGTCGAAAAACAAAGTATCGAAAGACAGAGTATCGAAAATTCAATCGAATTTATAAAAATGGAGAATTGATCAAATAGAAAATTGATCGAATGAAAAATTAATCAATTGGAGAAATCTTTCTTTAAAAATAACATACATTATATTAGTTATACATAACTTGAAGCATGAATTTTGTTCATTGACCGACAGTTGGGCCCAAGTCAATTGCATATGTCCCGACAATTGGACTCACCAAAAATTGAGCCGAAGATATTTGGGCCCGTGGCAATTGGGCCCCAATACAATTGAGCCTAGTACAATTGATCCCAAAAAAAAATAATTAAATGGTTACAGCAGACAATATAGAGAAGCTTTACTTTTCTATTACAGTAGCAAATTAAGTTGATATCATAGACTCTGATAAAAGTGGACTCAGTAACAACCCGGAATATTAAGATTTTGCTTTCCCATAGAATAACACTGCATACATAATATTTAACTTTCACTGAAAGCTTCATTAAGGTTAATTTGTCGATATGAAAGCCATTCAGAAGAAATAGACAAAATTCTCTTTCTAAACTATGTGTGTGGAGTTTCTTCAACCGTGTCATGGAAGGTCTGCTTCGTACCACTAACGTAATTGAAGGGTGGTACAGATCGAGCGATGCACAACACAACTCAATATCGTCACCTGACTATTTTTAATTTAGAGCAAGAATAGAGAGCAAAATTAAGTTTAAAATAAATTTAAACTTACAAATACTGAATATCAAGATTACACAAAAGAGGGAAGAATATTGTAATAGTATTATGTGCTCGATTATCTTGGGCCCAAAAATTATTGTCTTGTGGCCGAATTGTCCTGAGCCCAATTGTTTCGGGCTGAAATGTAGGTGGGCTCATTTTGTCTTCATTGAACAAGGCTAGGGAGACACGGTCTCAAATTTTTTTACATTTTTCTTTCTATGCTATATGTCCTTATATTTTTGTTTTTCTATACTTTCGTTTTCTTTCTTTACAATATCTTTCTCTACTTTGTCTTTCGATACTCTGTCTTTCGATACTCTGTCTTTCGATACTCTGTCTTTCGATACTCTGTCTTTCGATACTTTGTGTTTCGATACTTTGTCTTTCGATACTCTTTCTTTCGATACTCTTTCTTTCGATACTCTGTCTCTCGATACTTTGTCTTTTGATACTTTGTCTTTCGATACTCTGTCTTTCGATACTCTGTCTTTCGATACTCTGTCTTTCGATACTCTGTCTTTCGATACTCTGTCTTTCGATACTCTGTCTTTCGATACTCTTTCTTTCGATACTCTTTCTTTCGATACTCTGTCTCTCGATACTTTGTCTTTTGATACTTTGTCTTTCGATTCTCTGTCTTTCGATACTCTGTCTATTGATACTTTGTCTTTCGACACTTTGTCTTTCGATACTCTGTCTTTCGATACTCTGTCTTTCAATACTCTGTCTTTCGATACTTTGTCTTTCGATAATTTGTCTTTCGATACTTTGTTTTTCGATACTCTGTCTTTCGATACTTTGTCTTTCGATACTCTGTCTTTCAATACTTTGTCTTTCGATACTTTGTCTTCGATACTTTGTCTTTCGATACTCTGTCTTTCGATACTTTGTCTTCCGATACTCTGTCTTTCGATACTTTGTCTTTCGATACTCTGTCTTTCGATACTCTGTCTTTCGATACACTGTCTTTCGATACTTTGTCTTTCGATACTTTGTCTTCGATACTTTGTCTTTCGATACTCTGTCTTTCGATACTCTGTCTTTCGATACTTTGTCTTCGATACTTTGTCTTTCGATACTCTTTCTTTCGATACTCTGTCTTTCGATACTTTGTCTTTCGATACTTTGTCTTTCGATACTCTGTCTTTCGATACTTTGTCTTTCGATACTCTGTCTTTCGATACTTTGTCTTTCGATACTTTGTCTTTCGATACTCTGTCTTTCGATACTCTGTCTTTCGATACTTTGTCTTTCGATACTTTGTCTTTCGATACTCTGTCTTTCGATACTTTGTCTTTCGATACTCTGTCTTTCGATACTTCGTCTTTCGATACTCTGTCTTTCGATACTTTGTCTTTCGATACTTTGTCTTTCGATACGTTGTCTTTCGATACTTTGTCTTTCGATACTCTTTCTTTCGATACTCTTTCTTTCGATACTCTGTCTCTCGATACTTTGTCTTTTGATACTTTGTCTTTCGATACTCTGTCTTTCGATACTCTGTCTTTCGATACTCTGTCTTTCGATACTCTGTCTTTCGATACTCTGTCTTTCGATACTCTGTCTTTCGATACTCTTTCTTTCGATACTCTTTCTTTCGATACTCTGTCTCTCGATACTTTGTCTTTTGATACTTTGTCTTTCGATTCTCTGTCTTTCGATACTCTGTCTTTTGATACTTTGTCTTTCGACACTTTGTCTTTCGATACTCTGTCTTTCGATACTCTGTCTTTCAATACTCTGTCTTTCGATACTTTGTCTTTCGATAATTTGTCTTTCGATACTTTGTTTTTCGATACTCTGTCTTTCGATACTTTGTCTTTCGATACTCTGTCTTTCAATACTTTGTCTTTCGATACTTTGTCTTCGATACTTTGTCTTTCGATACTCTGTCTTTCGATACTTTGTCTTCCGATACTCTGTCTTTCGATACTTTGTCTTTCGATACTCTGTCTTTCGATACTCTGTCTTTCGATACACTGTCTTTCGATACTTTGTCTTTCGATACTTTGTCTTCGATACTTTGTCTTTCGATACTCTGTCTTTCGATACTCTGTCTTTCGATACTTTGTCTTCGATACTTTGTCTTTCGATACTCTTTCTTTCGATACTCTGTCTTTCGATACTCTGTCTTTCGATACTCTGTCTTTCGATACTCCGTCTTTCGATACTCTGTCTTTCGATACTCTGTCTTTCGATACTCCGTCCGCACACCGTTACTAGATACTTGGTAGACGTATATAATATTTGTTAAATCATGTAATTCAAAGACATCGTTGTAGGAGTTGCATGGCTCTAAGAACGGTTCGTTTTTGTCCTTTGATAGAGGTGTCCAACTTATTACTGTCCGTTGTACGAGCTTCACCTGCAGTGTAAATTATCAGAATAGTTCCTCTCAAAAACATATTTCAAAGAAGGATTTCACTCAATTTTCGAAAAAAAATCAGGTGAACAATTCTGAAAAAGTTTCTAAAATATTTCAATCCAATTCTTGTAACCACTTTTAGTGTCCTAAGACTTAACGCCTTGTTACACGGTGCGAGTTTTTGTCGTGACAGTGGACAGTAGCTGTCCCACTGTACTCGCATGCCAGTAGCTCGACTCGCTTCACCCGGTCACACAACACAAGTGCGAGCTGATGGCTTGAAAATAGGCAGTTACTGAACCTACACTCGCATTGTGTCACATAATATTGATATATTTAGTATTAATTAATTAAATTTATAATATTAATTTATTTAATATTTATTTAATATTTTATTTAAATAATTTGATAAATATTTTATAAATTTTTATTAATATTTTATTAATTTTATTAATATTTTATTAATTTTATTAATATTTTATTAATTTTATTAATATATATTATTAATTAATTAATGTTTAATTAATTTTTTATTAATTTAATTATTTTATTTTATTATAATATTTGGTTCTTCATAGTATTTATTTGTTATTAACATTGTATAGCTTTTACAAACTTATATAAGATACGTGCTTTATTAACCATCAAATAAAACCCCAGACAATATGAAGTCGACTCAGATCAAATTTGACAAATCGGCTACCTAATTTATTGCAAAATTATTCAAAAAAGAAAGAAAAAAATAGGCAAAGAAACTATATCTGCATGACATACCAGTTACTGTTATGTAGCATCATCATGCAAGTCTGGCTGGCGAGTGGCTGACTCGCACATGAGTGGCAAGTAAAAACAAAAAATGTTGTAGAAACTCGCATGCGAGTTACTAAACTTCCTCGCACATGGCAGTTACTCGACTGATGCAGTCACACTGCACTACAGTATCTGGCTAGGACAACTTGCATGTTTACTTGCACCATGTAACAAGGCCTTTAAACTGAGAATGAAAACAGGTTTGCTAAACAATAAAAGTGTTACCAGAGGTTATTTAAACTCAGCGTTGGTGGTTTTTTAGTTTCAAAATGTCGAATAGAAAGATTTCTATTCATCATCAGGAGAAGGGTGGAGAACCTGGACCTGACAATGAATTTTATGACCGATAGTTGTATGTTGGATACCGTCTTTTTATTTAACCAATTCCAAGCAGCCTAACTATATATAGACGCTCCGAAAATTGGTCCCATTTAGCGGAGCGTTAATATATAGTCACTACATTTTTTTGCTGTAACAGTCAAGTGGCAGGGTCAATATGTAGACGGTATTTAGAAATATGACAAGTGTTAGCTAACGTGTAAACACATAATTACCGGTTATTGTGCAATAATGCACCCGATAGCTCAGTACTTGAAAAAGTGTCAAGGGGACAGTCCCAGCCATTTTCTGTTTTTTTATCCAAATATTTTTTTCTTCACTAAAGTGTTTCTAGTGTTCTAATACTCAGGTAGGCAAATATCACATCGCTAACTAACTCCCAAAACGGTGGAGGGGGGTTTGAAGAGAGGGATTAGGGAGTAAAAATCGATAAACTAGTGGATTTTGATTGTTTGTTCTTGTTCTGGTTTTTGTGTTGAACTTTACCACAGTGAGTCAGGTGGCGCCTGATGACACCCATACCTTCGAGTGGACGATACCAGGCTTGCCTGGCCTGAGGGGATTAAGTGGCAAACACGAAAACATTTTTTTGTATTTATACTTTTGTTTTTGTTATTTTTTATTATTATTATCCTCCTGAATAATTGCGAATATTTTTATAAATCGTATTTCTTTTTTATATTTTACAAAAAGTTTGGAAGTTACAGCATTGCGGTTTTTTGCATTCGATGATCCTATGAATTCTCTACATTATTTTGCAAATATATTTTTGATTTTGACCTTCAATTTTTGAAAATACATTGTTGTAATTTTTTTTTGGAAAAAGTGAAATTTTCCAAACTTCGGAAAATTTCGATAAATAAATTGAAAAAATAAAATAAAAATTTGCTACATGTTGTAGAAAATTCATAGAAGCATCGAAAGCAAAAAACTGCTTTATCCTAACTTCAAAACTTTGGGAGTAATACGTTTTTTTCAAATTGGTTCAAAACTCGTGTCACTCGTTCGAAACTCGTCAAATCGAAAAAAAATCATTTACGAAAACAAACCTAAATTCAATTTTATATATGTGAACAAAGTTTCACAACCGTAGCTTCAATAATAAACAAGTTTTTACAAACCTGGGACTGTCCCCTTAAAGAGGGGAGGGGGGAGGGGACTAAAGGACAAACTGTATGTCAGCTCTAAAGAAAGATGGTGCATTTGAAATGGAAAGATGTAAATATGTTGAGTGTTGACTGTTAAGTACATTGTCCATCCAACAATGAAATAAATACTCGAAAAAAACAATAAAAATGAAATAAAGGATAACTATTTTCGAATTGTTTTTTGTTATAATTTATTTCATAAATATGTTTATATATATACGAATAAAAGTAACTAATTCAATTTGTGCAACTCAATAATGGTCACTTTTTTATATCTTTAGTTCAACTATATGAATAACAATACAAAACTCATATGTCACTCCACCAACAAGCGGCACAGTCTATATATAGACTCTATGTATAATCAACAAGCGGCACGACTATAATATGTAGTCGCTTATCTGACGCCATGATTTAGCGGGGTAACTAAATAGTGTAGTTTAAATTGAAGACTGTCAATAGCGGCGGTGACTTTATATAGACGATTTTTATTTTTGTCTACTTCCATTTACCTACTGCCGCTTGGAATGGGTTAAGCTATCTATCCTATAGTTTATTAATATTAATTAATCTATTGAATATTAAAATATGAGACAAAAAAATAGAAAATTTGTTACTCCCTATAGCTATTGCTGATTACATTAATTCTCTAAAATAATTCTACTTTCTATATATCTGTAAAAAATCAACTGTTTTTCTTTCTTCTTAAGTGCCTTCTTGTTTCTATGTATGTCCTCTATTCCTATGTGTGTTCTCTATTCATATGCGCTACTTGTTGCTAAATGTGTTTCCTCTTGATCCTAAGTGTGTCCTGTTAATCCTAGGTGTGTCTTTTCTATCCTAAGTGTGTCTTTGTTATCATAAGTAAGTCTTTTTTATCCTATTAAGTGAGTCCTGTTGATCCTCAGTGTGTCCTGTTGATCCTAAGTGTGTTCTGTTGATCCTAGGTGTGTCCTGTTGATCCTAAGTGTGTCCTGTTGATCCTAAGTGTGTCCTGTTAATCCTAAGTGTGTCTTTTTTGTCCTAAGTGTGTCTTTTTTATCGTAAGTAAGTCTTTTTATCCTATTAAGTGAGTCCTGTTGATCCTAAGTGTGTCCTGTTGATCCTAAGTGTGTCTCGTTGACCCTAAGTGTTTCCTGTTTCTCTACAAAACAGGAATCACTTAAGATCAACAGGACACACATATTAGGATATAAAAGACACACTTCAGATTAACAGAACACACTTATGATCAAGAGGAAACATATTTAGCAACAAGTAGTGCATATGAGTAGAGAACACAAATAGGCATAGAGGATATTCTTAGAAACAAGAAGACACTTGATAAGAAAATTAAAAAATTGATTCTTTTACAGATATAAAGAAAGTACATTTATTTTTGAGAATTAATGAAATCAGCAATAGCTATAGGTAGTAACAAATTTTCTATTTTTTTGTCTCATATTTTAATATTTAATAGATTAATTAATATTAATAAACTATAAGATAGATAACATGAATGGAAAGACGATATCCAACATACAACTATTGGTCATAAAATTCATTGTCAGGTACAGGTTTTCCACCCTTCTCCTGATGATGAATAGAATTCTGTCTATTCGAAAGCAAACTAAAAAAACCTTCAACGCTGAGTTTAAATAACCTCTGATAATATGGATTTCCCGTTGAGTATGAATCTTTTCAATCAATTGAACAAGAATGGGTTAACCAAACAGAGGAGTATACATATTCAATACGAATAAAAAATGTGTGATAGTTTCAGCAGTTCGTAACTTATATGAAAAACTTTTGATAACTGTATGTATGTACCTACATCTGCCTCTACACTTTAAATCTGTTCATTACCATTTGCATTAATCTTGATCTAAATAAATAGTGAGCATCACCGAATTACTAAAATATCTGATTATTGGTGAAATCAACTAACTAAAATTCTGCTTACGATGAAAGTAATACTATAATTAAAAGTAATTTGAATCCATACTTAAATATACAGATGAATTAATTTGATAATTAATAGTTTTAATTATCTATTAAGTAGCTATTAATTTACAAATAAATAATAGTGTTCAATATCGCCTGAATAAATTAAATTATTTCAGATATTGTAAGATTTTGCTTGCAATAAATGTTTCGCCTCCATATTTTATAAAGAAGTCAACAAAGATAGGCCTGTAGATATATCTACAGACCTATACAATTGTAAGATCTACAGGTCTGTACACCTGTAATATCTACAGGTATGTACACCTGTAATATCTACAAGTCTGTGCACCTGTAATATCTACAGAACTGTACACCTGTAATATCTACAGGTATGCACACCTGTAATATCTACAGGCCTGTTTACCCGTAATATCTACAGGCCTGTACACCTGTAATATATACAGTTCTGAACACCTGTAATATATACAGGCCTGTACACCCGTAATATCTACAGGCCTGTACACCTGTAATATATACAGTTCTGTACACCTGTAATATATACAGGCCTGTACACCTGTAATATCTACAGGCCTGTACACTTGTAATATCTACAGGCCTATACACCTGTAATATCTACAGGCCTGTACATCTGTACTAATTACATTCCTGTGTTACCTATTAGTGGCTATTACATGGAGTTGAAATTTAATAAAGAATGACATCAGTGGTCGTTGGAAAGAGAAAGAGATTATTATCTGATGTGCACTTCCCAATTTTAATTACCAATTAAATTAAAAGAATTCTTATAAAAATAAAAGAAGATAAATTATTGGTGTGATATTGAACAGCCAGTAAATAATATAAACACATTACATAAACGGTGAAGAGGCACTAATCATTGGACACAGGAGCCGTGAGGGTCAAAAGGACATCTGCTGCTTTGACACTGATAAATTGCTCTATCACTGGAATGACAAAACTCAATCTGTACATACAAAGACTACAACAATATTACTGTGCACAGCAAAAACAACGTAAATCACCAATAGCAATGTAACTGCATGCAGGGGTGGTACATAACCTACTCACTAAAGTGAACAACTGACTCTAACAGTTAACCGCACAGAGTTGCAAAGTAGATGTTATCAGATTTGGATTTGGTTGCCCGCCCTTCCAATCTTAATGTAATGAGAGTTGTGAATTAACGGAAAGTTCCACATCTTCGATTGAATATGAAATATTTATTATTTAACTAATAGTTTCTTTTATTATATCGAAGATGTGAAACCATCCGTTAATTTGTAGATTACCCTGAAATGCATCCTTGATTAAAAAAAATAAAACAGTGCTCATTCCCCCCAAATAAATGTATTCCCCCTTTCAAAATATGGATTTTGCAGCGTTTTTAATTAGGTGTGTTTAGCGTCGACGTGTTGTCACTGGCAACATAAAGCAATGGACCATCATTACTGCCCTGGAAAAGTTCGATTATTTTGAGTCACGTGAATTATGGCAACGAAGACGTGAGTACCACACCAAGTGAGAGCCTGCTTCTCTAGTCCATTTCACTCTGATATAGAAAAATTAAATCACGTCAACACTATCAATCTTTCCTTGAACCTTGCAAAATAAAGGGTGTTTGATATGTAACGAATTTTATAACCTGTAAGATAACTACATAGTAAATTAAATAAATTTTATTAAAGAACAACATTTTCTGGTAGCTATAATACATACATATACAAAACAACAAATTATACCTACTAGAAAATGTTATCTTTTGATCAAATATTTTTATTTACGAGTTATCTTATGGTTAATAAAATCCATTACTTATCAATCATCCTGTACATATATAAATTATAAGAGTACAATAGTTGTATTGATTAAATAGAAATTTGTAAACTCGTGTAGTGCCCAGAAGTTCTAGAACACAGAGTCACCTATTTATATCAATGCGAATATGAGACACATTAGGGAGAGATAGAGAACTGAAACCTAATCAACGGACAGTACCCAAGTAACGGACACTTCCCAAGTAACGGAGACTACCCAAGTACCGGACACTACCCAATCACCGGACACTACTCTATCACCGAACACTACCCAATCACCGGAAACTACCCAATCACCAGACACTACCCAATCACCAGACACTACCCAATCACCAGACACTACCCAATCACCAGACACTACCCAATCACCGGACACCATCCAATCACCGGACACTACCCAATCACCAGACACTACCCAATCACCGGAAACTACCCAATCACCGTACACTACCCTATCACCAGACACTACCCAATCACCAGACACTACCCAATCACCAGACACTACCCAATCACCAGACACTACCCAATCACCGGACACCATCCAATCACCGGACACTACCCAATCACCAGACACTACCCAATCACCAGACACTACCCAATCACCGGACACCATCCAATCACCGGACACTACCCAATCCCAGGACAATACCTGAACAACAGACACTACCCAATCATCAGACACTACCCTATCATCGAACACTACCCAATACCAGGACAATACCTGAACAACAGACACTACCCAATCATCGGACACTACCCAATCAGCGGACACTACCCAATCACCAGACACTACCCAATCACCGGACACTACCCAATCACCAGACACTACTCAATCACCGGACACTACCCGAACAACAGACACTACCCAAACAAGGGACACTACCGAATCACCGGTCACTACCCATTCACCGGACACTACCCAATCACCGGCCATTACTCAATCACCGGACACTACCCAATCGCCGGACACCACACAATCTCAAAAGTAAAAAAAATAATGAAAATAAACCATATTCTAAGTATGCACCGCTCTTTTATTTCTACTTGTGTCACTAAATTAAATATTTATTTATTGAGTTAATTGAATGATTCGATTGGAACGTTTTAAAAGCCTAGGAAGTTTATTCTATTCCCCAATGTGCTCTCTCCATTTCACATAGCATTGCCCTCCAATTCTGATTCGATTGTGTAACGTTCAAAAGAATTAGACTACAACTCCCAGCAATAAAAGTGCATGACTTTTCTATAGGACGAATATTGCTACAATATGGAGCCACTATCCAATCTAGTAATTATTTGGCACAAAAGAGCATTTTACCTGCAGTCAGACATTGGCCCGTATGTTAAATCGGGCACTAGCACTTTAAAGTAGCACTGCACACTACAGGTCATTGTGTGAGATTTTATCTTGAAGTGCCCACCTCCACACTATACTCCATATGCCCACCACCACACTACTATTCATAGTGTCCACTTTCACACTACGGTTTGGTATGCTAAATCTGGCGAAAAGTGAGGTGGCGTACTTCAATATTTTGAAGTGTCCTGGAGACCGCCCTACAAGACCACACTTTGTTATATATTCAGCTTAATTTGATGTATTGACTTATTTTCCATAGTACAGGACCATGGATTTGTTTGGTTTTCTTTAAAGGTATCATCGGGAAATAACGTCAGTAACGATCGCTCATGAATATAAGAGTGTATTTCGCTTAACTGAAAACTATGTTGATACTATGACAAATATTTTCCCTGGCAATAGATACTGATCTACAGGTCATTCTCTAACTGGAAAGAAAAAAACTTTAAGTCTTTTTTTGGTATGTAGGAGAACTTGGTTTTCAGATAAATACATAAATCAAGGTATTCTAAGCCAGGCTATCAAAGAGGTAGAGGAGAAAATAGTCTCGAAATATAACAATTATATACTTATATTTTCCAAGAACAAGTGAAGAACTACAACAAAAGAAACAACTAAAATGCACTACTGAAATTTGTCACCTACTATTTTAAGTCAGTCTTGAACGTCAAGAAATTAATATTTTTCTTATTCATAAAATGTTATAATATAAATGATGTATACGCCGGTACAGCATAAATCACGCGGCGAATTGTACTAACGGTAAGTTGCCCGCGCAGCAAAATATCCGTCCTTGAGATGTCCTAAAATCGTAACAATAAAATTTTATTACTGTGTAAAACTTTTAATTGCTTGTATTATCAAAAATATAACTTAATAGCGCAAAATATTGATATTTTAATCGTAGGGGGAAAGTCCGGCGTAGAAAACTCCAAGTTGTGCCCTTGACTATGACACTTGATGCAATATGTCATACCTTTCATAAAGTCAAAGATCGAAATTGATGATTCATTTGACATTCAAAACCTGTTTGCCTTAAATCTGAAACACCCTGTATATTATATAAAATAATATATATGTTAGCTCATCGTTAAAGGTCCTCTCCACTTTAAATTAATTTTTTCTTAGAAATTCTTCAAATTTGTAGAGCTAAGGTTATATAACATAAAACAGTTAACAGAAAAGAAATTTATTTCGTATTTGCTAATTCATAAGAAATATTACCTGTATAGAGGTTACTTCATTATATAGAAGTCAAGAGATGCTTAGTAAACAGATGGCCAATTTATGGTAGATTAAACAGAGTATGTTCATTAATCATTATGCATGGAAGTTCATTACTCAGGACTCCTCAAGACTATACAGGACTTCATTATTGAGGAGTAGTACTGTACTGACAATCTGCATTTAACATGTTTATATTGATAAGTATTATAATAAGGATTCAACAATGGACTTTAAATTAACTATTATAATTTTAGATAAGTATTATATATCACTTGAATTCTTAAAAGGATTACCCTAAATTAAAATTTATCTTGAAATTAATTAAATTTGTATAACATACGGTTACATAACATAACACACTTAACACAAAGAAATTGATCAAGTATTCGCTTCGCAATTATTTATTTAAGGAAGAATAACACTTCATCATCACTGTCCGACATTTCTATTAGATTCAATAGAATAACAAAGAAGCTGGACGAACTTTACCTTTTATTATCGTAAATTTAATGGGAACTAGGTAAATAGGTATACTTTTAGCTACCTTATTTTTTTTCGGTATTGGTAGCCATTTATAATAATCTGGAAGTTATACTACAAGCATACCCCAATTTAATTACCAAATCACAACTCAATTTAATTACCAAACGTTAACTAAATCGAGGAAAAGTAACAAGAAATTTATAATTGTCACTCCTTCATTATATATCTCATTTTCTATGAGTTATAATGAAAAAAAATTATTTTAGAGTTAGAGTACTATATATAACCCTATTATTAAAGTGTTTCAGTGTTTATGACTGTGATGAAAGTTTAAAATAGTGAATTTATTAAAGGTTTTAAAATCCAACCATATCTTAACTCTCACTTATTATAGGTGAGAAATTAATAGATACTAATATTTCTATAATTATAGTGCTACATTGAACAAACAGCGATTTTATGCTCTATGAAATATTTTTGGAAGAAGGGTACTAAGTTCCAAGTTATTGTTACGTTAAAAAGAAAATATAATAGTTATAATTATTATTCAACTTCTATTCAAATTGGTATCATGAATACCAATTGAAATGAAAGTTAAATAATGATTATTATGTGTACATAGAGATTTGTATAAAGAATTTTACATGTTTGAAAATACTGTACCATGCAATAACTTGGAACTTACTCTAAAATGGGACATGTTGAATTTCTAAACCAATTGCGTCTAATAACCTCATCTGGATTCTAATTTTGATGTTTTCGATAGTTACCGTGAAATAAATACAAAATATTGTCTCCGTTTTCTATGTCTTTGAACGGTACTTATTTAGACATGACTCGAAATAAGTACCACTTTTATTGGTACACAGAGAAAAAAGTTTACTCATATTTAATGGGTCAACAATTTATGCTTTGAATCAATTTATTACGTGAGTTGGTTTGACTATAATCATGTTTTCATGTGTGTCAAAACAACTATGACGTGTGTGTCACCAAACATAGTTAATTCAAATCATTTTATAGATTGAATCAACTTACTATGAGAGTTGGAGTTACATTTTGGGAGTTTAGACATATGTTAAAACAACTAGGACATAGTGTGTTGAAGTTACTCACAAAGATTGTCATTTCAATGTATCTGGTATATGAATTAACTTACTATGAGAGTTTACGCTACTTTTTTAATTTTAGGTGCGAGTTAAATCAACTATGACATAGTGTGTTATAGTAACCCACAAAGACTGTTAATCCAGTGTATTCTGCAGTGTATGAATTAACTTACTATGAGAGTTGGCGCTACATTTTTGTAAGTTTAGGTAAGAGTTAAAACAACTATGACATAGTGTGATAATGTAACCCACAAAGACTGTTAATCTTATTTATCTGGTGTATAAATTAACTTACTATGAGAGTTAGTGCTACTTTTTTTTAAAGTTTAGATGTGAGTTCAATCAAATGAGTAAGTGGCAAGTTATGCTTTCCTCAAAGCTAATTTATTCGCATAACACTTTTCAGTTCAAATCTTGTTTCAAGTGTGTTACGTGTTGAATGTGAACGCTCCTCAATACCATTTTAGTTCAAGTGCAAACAATAGCGTTATATGCACTAAATAGTATTATCGGTGCCGATCGATTATTAATTGAATTCATTAATAAATTGATAAATGTCTGCCTAAATATTCTAAAATATTGGTGATTGATAGTTTGGTGGCTTTATATAGGTAGTTATTTGAAGAGCTGATTATCAGTATATAACTTTTATAATAATAAATTTTGATTACTGCCTTCCAGTTTGTAAATTGATATCCAAACTAATTTTCCTAGATTATTATATGTTAACTTAAGCATCATACCTACCTAGTTGTTTTTTTCAGTGTCAATACCTTCTACATGGGATACGGTCAAGAGCCCCTCCGGTCATGAGCCCCCCCGGTCACGAGCCCCCCCGATCATGAGCCCCCCTAGGTCATGAGCCCTCCCGGTCACGAGCCCCCCCCCCCTCCCTGTTTTTTTAATCCTTATTTACCTAGTTATAAACAAATGAAGAATTACTTAGATAGAAATAACTGAGAGTTGCTAATGTAGTTTGTTGTATCCGCTAGATTGTTGTACTGCACAGTTCATGATTGTTTAATGACCTGGCAGGGGGTTCGGGGGGCGACACGCCCCCCGATATACATATATTTTATGTCTATTCAGTAATGAACTACAAAAGTGTCAATAAGGATTAAATAGTATAGGTAAATAAGGATTTAAAAACAGGGGGGGCTCGTGACCGGGGGGGCTCATGACCGGGGGGGCTAATGACCGGGGGGCTCTTGACCCGGGGGGGCTTATGACCTAGGGGGGCTCTTGACCGGGGGGGGGGGCTCATGACCGGGGGGGCTATGACCTACGCCCCTTCTACATAGGCTAGGCAGTTACTGCGCTGTCCTCAGAATAGGGTAAGTTCCAAATTATCAGGCGATTTCAAATTTTCGGTCACTTATGAAATGTAGTATATAGCTACCTAATAGCTAATTAAAATAAAAGTTAATTTAATATAGTTTTTCTTACGCGACCGAAAATGTGGAGCCGTCCGATATTTCGGAATTTATCCTAGTATCTCAAGTAAAGTGGTCTGATAATCTATATATTTTAAAACTAGTTGGTGTACCTATAGGTAGGGTTACACAGCCAAATTCGGTTCTTTAATTTCTAATTGTGACCCTATTAAAGAGAGTCTCAAAATCATTCTGAAATTAGTTTAGCTATATACTAAATTGTTGAACATCATAATTTAAGCACAATTTATGATAGGTTCTATTCATTTCACGAGTGCCTTGAAGTCATGATGGTTATTAATGTTTCTGAGATAAGAGACCACAGTTAGTTAAAGTGCCGCAATTTACCTACTTGACCCTAGTTTTCTATGACTGGGAGAACTCCATCCAGGGAGGTAGTCGGAGGAGAACACCGTTCAGGGATTTAGCAGGGAGAACTCCAACCAGAGGTGAGCCTTTTGATATATTATACTTTCTTGGTATTTAATTAATGTCTACATTATGAGTGTATAATGAACAAAATTATGAGGATTAGCTAGAAAAATCCATTGCATTTATTAGAGCTAAATTTATACTGCATCTGAAGATTTATAATTAGTTTAACATTTTATATAAATAATTTACCTATATGAAAGAATTATCAGTTAATAATTCTTTTCATTTCTTTATTAATATATGGTTTTCTATATTTTCTGAATCTACTTTCAGATCTTGATGAAGAATTGATGAAGTAGATCAACGTCATCAACTATCGGAGTCCTCTTCAATTCCTTTGAATGGTTCAGGAACAATTATGCTAGGTCAAAGTAAGTATTTGAAAATATTAGATGATTTTTAAATATGTATTTGCAATATGATTAGCTCTTTCTTTTTCGTATGCTTTTAGGGATTCCAGACATGAAAAGAATATCGAAGCTGTCGCTATCTCATCACAAAAGGAAAAAGAGTAGGTGATGTTATTGATAATGTATATGAACGATACTGTGAATTTCTATTCAATATATATTAATATACGAATCTCTTATTTCAGGAATTGGCAACCTTCAGTCGTGAAAGAAAGTGACGAGAATTCAAATTATACTTCTAAATAATAAATCTAAAACTTAAATGTTTACATTTCGTTTTCAATTTGACCTTGGTAATTCTATTAGCATATTTCAATATCAGTGTCTATGAGTAAGATGAATTGCACTAAAATATGGTTTAGAAGATAAAGGCTTTATCATTAATTTATTATTCATTAAGTTCTAGTACAATTGCAGCATATCAAAGATTTATCAACTTTTTTAATCTAGCCTGGTTAATTAATTCATCTAGCCTACCTATTTATCACTACGTAAAGTTATTTATGTCATCTAACTACTTATTTATAAACTGACCTAATGAGATTACTTATTCAATCTTATCTATTAATTTACAACTGATAACCATATATCAATTCATAGGATCGAAAACATTTCAAAAAGCAAGGATAGGTCTAGGTGATCAATTATTTTTTAAAATTAAAATAGTATGCATATCACAAAAGCAAAAGTAGAAAATAGATGTGAACATGTTAGATTTGGTCCTAGAAAATAAAAAGTCTAATCTAATTGATACCGGGACCTAACTCGAGATTATAATTTAATAGAGTAAATATAGTGACTGAAAAAGTCTTGTAAAAAGTCTGGCTACTGCTAACTAGTCCGATATTTCAACCTACACTATAATAGTTGATATACATTTACTTAGTTTACAAGTAGTTGATATAACCAACACGAGATGATGATATAACCTACACGAGTAGTTGATATAACCAACACGAGTAGTTGATATAACCTAACCGAGTAGTTGATATAACCTAACCGAGTAGTTGATATAACCTACACGAGTAGTTAATGTAACCTACACGAGTAGTTGGTATAACCTACACGAGTAGTTGGTATAACCTACACGATTAGTTGGTATAACCTACACGAGTAGTTGGTATAACCTACACGAGTAGTTGGTATAACCTACACAAGCAGTTGGTATAACCTACACGAGTAGTTGATATAAGCAACACGAGTAGTTGATATAACCTACCGAGTAGTTGATATAACCTAACCGAGTAGTTGATATAACCTACATGAGTACTTGATATCACCTATACTTTTAGTTAATGTAACCTACACGAGTAGTTGGTATAACCTACACGAGTAGTTGGTATAACCTACACGAGTAGTTGGTATAACCTACACAAGCAGTTGGTATAACCTACACAAGCAGTTGGTATAACCTACACGAGTAGTTGGTTTAACCTACACGAGTAGTTGGTATAACACATAGGAGTGATTGGAGAAACATACACAAGTAGTTGATGTAACCTTGTTCTGTAGTTGTTTTAACCATTACATATAATTGGTTCAACCATCACGAGTAGTTTTGACTATCACAGGTAGTTGTTGTGACCATCGGGAATTAAAAATAATCAACTCACATATGTGTTGTTTTAACCAACGTCAATTTAACTCATTTTAAATAGTACCTGCAACTCACCACGTAGGTAGGCGCACAGATAAACCATAAAATTTAGTCAAAACAAATCAAATATGATTTGATTCAACTAATCCTTTCTCTGTGTGTACTTGGTACTTAAGTACCACAGGCCTGCCTGTATAGTTTTGAATATTTCAGAGGTTTCTTCGCCTTTTTTTCGCTTGATATTAAGAAAGTAGAAGTAAACTCATTAGAATACAAATTACATAATATAATAATAGAACCAAATTTAAAACAATTTTCAGTTTAATATTCTGTACCTAAGTTTTAATGAATACAGATATTTGAAAAATTTAGTAGAGGGGACCTTTAAGATTGTACTAAAGTTTCAGTAGAAATTCCAAACAACCGATGTTCCATTACCTGACTTTGACCAATGACTGCAAGAGACTTTCAAATTAAATTCCATCACAGTCAATGAATTTCCAACATGGACTTTATGTGGAAGTAAACCATGAGAATACAATGCAAATATTTCTAGAGGCTTTGAGAATAACAATTCTGATGCAGATAATGAATAACTTCTGCACACAGAATGTGGTTTAGTTTTGTTGCATTTGTACCTTTCCATATTGCTGATACTTATAGTTGAAGCGTTCCTTTGTTATCTAAAGATTGTTGTCATTACAACTTAAAAGAACAGCTCTAGCAAAAGATCTAGATTTTTGTTATTAGTCGCAAGGAATCCTAATAATGATACTTATATAGTTTTTAGTAGAGAGTATTTTAGAATAAATTGAATGAAGTATTACTAAATTATACATTTATAATCTAACAATTGTTAAACAATTAAATATACCAACGCGCGATGGATTTTATTTCATGGAGCAATATAAGTGATATATATAAAAAGATACTTGATAGATGTATTTTCGCTTAATTAAACTGTCCTTTCATTTCTTAAACACTTACACAACATCAAACAGAGTTTCTTTTTGTTAACTATGCATACACATATTTTCCATGTGGTTTATTGGTTTCAATGTGGCAAAGGAGTATGAATATGTGTTATACACATTGAACCAATCTAACCATCATAAAAACACATAATTCACATGTGTTTCTGCCAATTTAAAACCATATCATAAAAAAATATATAAAATAGAGTTTGTATACACCACATCATATCCACATGTAAATTACCATACTTATAACAGGTGTTTACCAAGTGTTAATTACCACATTCATAGCTACATGTTAAGTACCATACTTATAACATATGGTAACCACATATAATTTACCATATTACCACGTAAAACAACATGTAATAAATATGGTATCCATTTCCAAATATATGCATGGTATACACATGATTTAAATGAAGTGCCACATGGTATACACATGGAATTGTTTGTAGGTAAGCTTAATATTCACTTGTATTCACAATAAAAAAAACTTTGATCGATGTTCGTGAAATATTTAGAATTTGCTACCCATCATCTATGATTATTAAACTGCTATTTCTTACCTAATTCTCTGACAATTTTACTCGATCGAATTGTTTGCGTATTAATTAATAATACTTTTTACATACAATAAATGAAAATTGTTAAAATGAATGAGTTGTGTTAATGACATGGACAATAAAAATGTAAATGTAATAAATATTTAACATACATATAAGTTGATTTAACGTATACTTAATTTATTGTATAATTTAATATTATATTATTGTGAGAATATCTAATTATCTAGTATTCACAAATCAGTACAAAGGGTTTAACGTTTGCTTCGGAACCAAAGGCTATATCGCTGACGTCAATAGGAAATTAAAAACAATAAACATAAACTGAACATGTTTTTAAAATTTATGTAACTTTGAAAATAAGTTAAAAATAGTAATTATAAAATCTTAATGTGTATTGAAGTTTGGTTTACTGAGTGTTTAATAGTGTAGATTTGTTGATATGTTATTTTTCTTTGAATATTATTTAAGTATTTCAATATCTATTGTAGTTATTACTGTAAAAATGAATGTCCCCTTAACCTCTTAAAGAAGGACTAACGCCGTTTTTAATAAATTAAAATGTGTTTATAACTAAAGAATATTTCAGAAAGTCAAAAAATATACATGTATTGCCAATAAGTGACTGGCAGTTTTCCGCTTGGCAGTTTTCCGCTTCGGCAGTTTTCCGCCTGGCAGTTTTCCGGACAACATTAAAATACATATCAATAATTAAATTCTATCGTTACAACTGCACAAAAATATATCTAAATTACTTTTTAAAAGATAAATTGTGAACAATTACTCTTAAATAATCAGAAAACCTGGTTCACATCGACTAAAGAAATTATGCTTAGTGACCATACTTTTATAGACATTATTGTAACATTGAATGTGGTTTATTTTCAAACAGATGTAGCATTTATAGTTATGCTGTTGTTCGAACTTTGAGTAGCTAAACAAATACGTAATTGATAGAATGATAGAAATTTAGATTTGCATAATAATAAAATAATAAATTAATGCAGTTTCCTACATATTAAATATTTTGAAATCTTTATAGTAATTGTATAATACACTTATGAAATTATTTGACATTCTATTACTTAAAATTCAATCATTTAAAGTGAACTAACAGTATAGATTCGCACATACAAGTTATCCTAATCCACCGAAAAGTTAAGTAAGGTCTGCAATTGTTTGCTAAGAGTTTATTTGATAAAGTTAATTAATCTAATTTTACAATGTACCATGAAACATGCGATGAATTTACCGGATACCACATACAGCATCAAACAAAGTTTCTTTTTGTCATGTCTAAGGTTTATTCGCAAACTGCCAAGTGTTAATAAAGCTCTGCGAAGAATGATAGAAAAAACTCCAGTGTCGCTGCTGGCAGAGATTTACTCGCTCTACTGAGTTATTTTCTGTGGCAGTCACAGACACAAGAAAAGATATTACTGCTTCTGATTTATGTACATTAGCAGCGTCAGCTAATTTCTAACTATAAGAACTAGATTACATTGGCCTGTAGTAATTGCGTAATACAGAGTAAAAAGTGAGATCCTTTTTATGCTCTTTAACTGAATACATGAATATTGGAATTAGTGCTAACTAGTATTTTTGTAACCAATATATTGAATCACTATTATAGATTAGGAATTAATTAAAAAATGTCGCGTGTCAAGAAATAATGACGCGAAAATTATTTCTTATTTGATTTTGTAATATATTATTCACATTCACGCCAATTATATTCCGAAAACTCTTCCTGTTTCTAGTGACAAGCTATTCTACATTATCCCCAGATTAGTGTTACTCGTGAATCAAATAACTAGAAAGGTGTGAGATGATTGTATAGATATATTCTGATAACTGGATAGATGTCTTCTACTGTAATTACTGGATCCACTGATAACTGGATAGGTATCATCTAATAACTGGATGGGTATCTTCAGATAACTAGAGAGGTATCTTCAGATAACTGGATAGGTATCTTCAGAAAACTAGAGAGGTATCTTCAGATAACTGGAGAGGTATCTTTAGATAACTGGAGAGATATCTTCAGATAACTAGAAAGGTATCTTCAGATAACTAGAGAGGTGTCTTCAGATAACTAGAGAGGTATCTTCAGATAACTAGAGAGTTATCTTCAGATAAATAGAGAGGTATCTTCAGATAACTAGAGAGGTATCTTCAGATAACTGGAGAGGTATCTTTAGATAACTGGAGAGGTATCTTCAGATAACTGGAGAAGTTTCTTTAGATAACTGGAGAGGTATCTTCAGATAACTGGAGAAGTTTCTTTAGATAACTGGAGAGGTATATTCAGATAACTAGAGAGGTATCTTCAGATAACTGGAGAGGTATCTTCAGATAACTGGAGAGGTATCTTCAGATAACTAGAGAGGTGTCTTCAGATAAATAGAGAGGTATCTTCAGATAACTAGAGATGTATCTTCAGATAACTGGAGAGGTATCTTTAGATAACTGGAGAGGTATCTTCAGATAACTGGAGAGGTATCTTCAGATAACTGGAGAGGTATCTTTAGATAACTGGAGAGGTATATTCAGATAACTGGAGAGGTATCTTCAGATAATTGGAGAGGTATCTTCAGATAACTGGATAGATATCGTTCCCATTAGTCAAATAATACCATTTTTTTTTTCTTACTTTTAGTACCCAAATACGTCATTAATCTAAGAGCAAATTAAGTTCCTTCCTCGGTACATTCCCTTTCACGTTAACTTATTAACTCCTGCCAACTTAACCATTTCTTTTGATATAATCACAAAGTGTAATCTTGAGGCTCTAAAATATTCCATCAAAGTCAAAGTCGAACTACTCTTCAAACTGATATGATGAGCTAATTATCTCGAGATGAAAGAAAATGACGGTATCGACATTATCTCGAACTTTCTGAGTTTTCGATAAAAGAATCTCTCTGATATAGTTCTGAAAAAATTAAATCTTTTGGTTCACTTTTATTCACGACTGCGCACTTGCACTTTGGGTGACATCAACTTGTGATAAAATATAATCAGGTAAACCAATATGAAAACCGTAAATTTAAAAACTCATTAATTAAAAAAAAATGCAATATAATAAATTCTGATAAAATAATTACGAAAATAATATTTCTTAACATTCTAAAATTTAGTAAAATAATTTGAAATCAAATAATTAGAAACAAATGTAAAACAATAAGAAAACTAGAAAACATATTAATTAGAAAATAATAAAATGCCGTAGAAATATTATCAAAACACATAAAATGGACTAATATAATTTCAAAACAGTTAATTAGGAAAAAATATTTTGCAACAATTTAATACGAAAACAGTTAAAATCCAGTAAAATAAAAAGAGAACGCACAATTTGTGATAAAATAACTAGGAATAAATTAATTAGAAAACACACAATTTACAATAAATTAATAAACAATATATTAATTAACGCAAAAATTAAGTGCAAGTATAATTAGAGAAATATAATTCGTGCAGGTATAATTAGAGCAGAATAATTAGCGCAAGCATAATTAGAACAAAATAATTAGCGTAAAAAATACGCTCCGCCCACCTATCTTGATAGCGACTGCCCACAGTGACGTAATTACTTTGCCATTGTGAGAAATAGAGGTAATAGGGTAAATGTTTGCATGTAGATACTTTGAATAATTAGCGCAAAGTTTAATTAGAGCAAAATTATAAGCACAATATAATTGATGCAAATCGAATTAGAGCAAAATAATTAGCGCAAATATAATTAGAGCAAAATAATTAGCGCAATATAATTAACGCAAATTTTATTAGAGCAAAATAATTAGCGCAAATTTAATAAGAAAAATATAATTAGCGCAAAAAATACTCTGTTAACTGCCTGTGTATTTTTATTTACATATACAGTATGTGACACAAAAATGTTAACTCTTTTTAAGATACTCATAAATCGTTAACCAATGGACGAAAAAACTGTATCTTGGTCTCTTTTTCTCCGCCATTTATTGTACTATTAACTAGTGAAAACTATTTTTAACTGATGGACCTAGTTTGAGAACAGGTAAGCAAGCAATGAAGGTGATTATTTTTGCCATTGCGCGAAGGTTATTCTTAGAGCTAACTCTGTGATTTTACTTACTAAAAGACAGTGAATGAAAGGAAAAAAATTATAATGGTAGACATTTTAATACAGGGTGTTTACATTTATTTCTTTTGGAAACTATTTGGAAATAGAACAACTTCAGTTACATTTTGATCTCATCGAAGTTTTCACTATGAATATTCGTTCTTCGCTTGTTCATTGCATGGTTAAGGTTCGCTTCACACTTGCATTTTTAACAACGCTGAAAAAAGCTATTCCTAAAATGTGTTCACACATGCGTTTTTTTTTATCGTTGAAGTGAAAATTTAATGTGATTTTTCCATCATCGATAAAATAAACGCAAGTGTAAACACATTTGAAGAGTAACTTTGATTAGTGATCTACGCAAGAGTTGTATAGTGCTCTACGCGCGTAGATCCCTCAATAATTATGCAGAATAACACCAAATGTAAAGTGCTCTACGCGTGTAGATTACTATAAAAACGGCAAATTGTGACACGTAAAGTGATCTACGCGCGTAGATCACAGGCGTTGCAAGTGAGTGAAGTGAAGAGTGATCTACGCGCGCCAGTGTTATGCGTAGATCATTATTCACTGTATGTGCTACACCGTGTGAAGAGTGCTCTACGCAAGTTATGTTACGCGGTCTCTGATTGGTTGAAATTCATTTTCTAAAAATATTGCTCATTTATTGAAAACTATTTCAATGGTGGACTGTGATAGAGGTAACTATAAAAAAAATCAACTTTTTATTGAGGTTATAAATGTAATAGTTATTGTCAAAATAAATATAAAGTTCATAATGAAAATTTTATGTACGGAGAATTATCATTATTCTTTCAATTATTATTATATTTACAAATATTTAGTGATAACATGCTTCATAAATATTTATTATTGATATTAATAACTAGACACCTTGTCAGCTTCTACAATATTAATCTCACAGGAGAATATTTGGAGGGTTGAGAGGTAACTGTGCTTCTAAACAGTATTGTCCATACGATGAAAGATAAAGTCGAGAAAGAACGAACCCAACTATGCCTTTTACAGGTCTAGTTGATCCAAATGAAATAATATTTGATCCAAGAGAATATCAATTTTATCAAAGTGAATTTGACTTTGCACCATGTGAAATTGAATTTGATTTTTATGCAATTGAATTTGATCCATGAGAAAAAATACTTGATCCAAGTGAAATTATTGAATATTTTATCATTCCGATACCTCAAATTTTGTGTCTTTGTCTGTTGGTTGGTTGCAAGAAAAATGTCACGCTTTTAACATTTAATATATAAAAAAAATATTTGTATAACTTATGTGAGATTATGATCGGCACATCATAATTTCTCATAGACTCCTTAACATTTCATTGTTTATCATAATCTTTGATTGCCCACCATAATCTTTCATTGCCCACCAAAATCTTTCATTACCCTCAAAAATCTTTCATTGCCCACAATAATCTTTCATTGCCCACAATAATCTTTCAATGCCCACCATAATCATTCATTGCCCACCATAATCTTTCATTGCCAACCATAATCTTTCATTGCCCACAATAATCTTTCATTGCCCACAATATTATTTCATTGTCCACAATAATCTTTCATTGCCAACCATAGTCTTTCATTGCCCACAATAATCTTTTATTGCCCACAATAATCTTTCATTGCCCACCATAATCATTCATTGCCCACTATAATCTTTCATTGCCAACCATAATCTTTCATTGCCCACCATAATCTTTCTTTGCCCTCAATAATCTTTCATTGCCAACCATAATATTTCATTGCCCACAATAATCCTTCATTTCCCACTATAATCTTTCATTGCCCACCATAATCTTTCTTTGCCCTCAATAATCTTTCATTGCCAACCATAATCTTTCATTGCCCACCATAATCTTTCATTATCCAACAAAATCCTTCATTTCCCACTATAATCTTTCATTGCCCACCATAATCCTTCATTTCCCGCTATAATCTTTCATTACCCACAATAATCCTTCATTTCCCACTATAATCTTTCATTGCCCACCATAATCTTTCTTTGCCCTCAATAATCTTTCATTGCCAACCATAATATTTCATTGACAACCATAATCTTTCATTATCCAACATAATCCTTCATTTCCCACTATAATCTTTCATTGCCCACCATAATCTTTCTTTGCCCTCAATAATCTTTCATTGCCAACCATAATATTTCATTGACAACCATAATCTTTCATTATCCAACATAATCCTTCATTTCCCACTATAATCTTAAATTGCCCACCATAATCCTTCATTTCCCACTATAATCTTTCATTACCCGCTATAATCTATCATTGCTCACCATAATCTTCCATTGCCCACCATAATCTTTCATTGCCCACCATGATCTTTCATTGCTCACCATAATCTTCCATTGTCCACCATGATCTTTCATTGTCCACCATAATCTTTCAGTACCCACCATAATCTTTCAGTACCCACCATAATCTTTCATTGCCCACCATAATCTTTCATTGCCCACCATAATCTTTCTTTGCCCTCAATAATCTTTCATTGCCAACCATAATATTTCATTGACAAAAATAATCTTTCATTATCCACCATAATCCTTCATTTCCCACTATAATCTTTCATTGCCCACCATAATCCTTCATTTCGCACTATAATCTTTCATTACCCGCTATAATCTTCCATTGCTCACCATAATCTTCCATTGCCCACCATAATCTTTCATTGCCCACCATGATCTTTCATTGCTCACCATAATCTTCCATTGCCCACCATGATTTTTCATTGTCCACCATAATCTTTCAGTACCCACCATGATCTTTCATTGCTCACCATGATCTTCCATAACCCACCATAATCTTACATTGCCCACCATAATCCTTCATTGCCCACCATAATCCTTCATTGCCCACCATAATCTTTTTTTGCCCTCCATAATCTTTTTTTGCCCTCCATAATCTTTCATTGCCCACCACAATCTTTCATTGCCCACCCTAATCTTCTATTCATTGCCCATCCAAAAAATGTTTCATTGCCAACCATTATAATCTTTTATGGCCAACCAAAAATACTATATTATTGCCCACCATAATAATATATCATTGTCCACTTTAATAATCTCCAAAATCCACCATTTTAATTGGCCTATCAATATATTTTATGATCCCCATTATACATAAAATTTATTTACATAAAATTTATTTAACTAAATACATACAAATAGCTCTTTCCTAGTTCACGTCCCTTAATGAAATAGGGACGTGCACTAGGAAGGGGGTATTTTTAAATCAATTTATCTCAAATTTAATTAAATTTCATCTGATTAAAATATATTGCACAAATAATTATTAATTGACAGAAAAATTAGTATCTTAACTACAAATACAAATAATACCAGAAATTAATATTTGAAATTGAAATTCAGCAAATTGAAGAATATAGATTTGGAAAACAAATTGAAATATATATTATATAGTTTAGTACTATATACTCCTGCTTTTTCTTGAAATGGTTATCAATATGAGACAATTATTGATTTATGATTATTTCATCCTAGTTCACGTGGAATTACGGTCAGTTGGAATGTTATTCCACAACGTGCAAAAAAGTCTATGGGAGAATGTAACCACATTTAAAAATATTTTTTTTTTTTAAATTATGTTATCATTATTTTTGAGAATGCGAATTTGATGAAAGGACTATTAAATAATTGTAGAGTGAAAATTTTTGAACAAAATGAAACGAACCATATGTCTCTATGTCAAATAATGAGAGAGAAATAGGGATTTTAATAAAGTTTGAATTTTGCGGGTTTTTTACGGGGGGGGGGGAAGTTAAATTAGTGAGACACTCCCTTCAAAGACTATATTTTTACATTAAAAAGAAAGAGAAAACAAATGAGTGTAATTCCAAACGTTTGGTAGAATGTGTAAATATGATACACAGATAGACAGTGGTTTACAAAACGCAAGTCCACCCCAAGTGACTGTATAAGAACAAACCTATTTACAAACAGTCAAGCTTTGAATGACCAGAAACTAATGCAATGAATTACATTAGATGTTAACACGAATGTATAGTATATATAAATTTGTAAATAAAATAACAGTTTATAAAGAAATAGAAGTACACAGTTAAAAACATTATTTTTTCTCTCTGTAATCATTTACCACCAAATTATTTTCCCCAAATCTGTATATCCCTATATAGAATTATACGCTCAAACATCATCTCACCCCCCCCCCCCCTCCCCCTCTATCAGTAGTTTTTAGGTACCTACCGAAATGTTTAACAAATTAATGAGCCTAGAACTGCAAATAAAAGCTATAGTCTATGACTCTATACCATTGTCAAATGGTCTCTGTATTGCTATAACCAAATTATATTCAAATGTTGAACTAACATTTAATTATTATTGGATATGATTATTCTAGAATCTTAAATAATCATGCATTTTCACAACTATGGTCGTTGTAAAAAAATATTATTGAAATATATAAAATCAAAATCTAGATAAAAAGATGTATTATTGTGACTGTTATTTGAATGACGATTTGTGATATATTGAGTAAATTTTATACTGATGAGTGATGACCATTTTACCTATGATATGGTTCATACTACCTAGTTTAATTATTCGATTGAAATATTTGTTATTAAATTTAAATAAATATTTTGATATAAGAATATTGATTAGTTATGTACAATTTAGATAGCTGACTAATTAGGGTAAGTTCCGAGTTATCGAACGGTTACATTTTCGAGCACGTAAAATATGTATTTTAATTATTATTTTATACTCATAATAACCTTTTTTACTTGTTCGTAAAACTGGAACCGTTCGATAACTTGGTACTTACTCTATATATAGGTACAATATTTTTGGTTATTTTCCCTATACGGCTATACTTTAGTAACTTGGTACCTAGTAACAACAGTCTTTTAGTTAAAACTTATGGGATCGGATACCCATAGTACTCGGAAAGTGAGGGGTTAAGGGGGACTGGGGAGGGTAGCACTATGGTTAATGGCAGGGGGTGTAGGTCATAACCCCCTCCCCCCCCCCCGGTCAGTGGTCACGAAACCCCATGTTTTTTAATTCTTATTTACTTATATTATTTAATCCTTCTCGACACTTTTGTAGTTCATTACTGATTAAACATAAAATAAATGTTTAATCATATGTTTCCCCTGCCAGGTCATTAAACTATAGTTCATTTAGTGTAACAAATAAATAAACTATTTATAAATTATAAGTCATAATAATTTGTGTTATTTACCGCTATAGTGAAAATAATTTTTAATAACAGAATATAATGAAGTTTATATTATTTTCGAACATGAAAGGTAAGTAACTAGTGCAACTAACTATAGTGTACCTAAGTAACCAAGGGTGTAGGTCATAGGGTATGGTCTCTCAGTTATCTCTATCTAGGTAGCTTCTCTCAGTTATCTCTATCTAGGTAGCTTCTCTCAGTTATCTCTATCTAGGTAGCTTCTCTCAGTTATACCTGCTTAGGTAGTTACTCTCAGTTATTTCTATCTAAGTAGTTCTTCATTTTTTTAACTAGGTAAATAAGGATTAAAAAACAAGGGGGGAGAGGGGTGACCGGGAGGACTTATGTCCCAGGGGGGCTCATGACCGCGTCCAGGTAACCGACTAGTGTATCTAGATGACTAACTAATGTATCTGGGTACCTTACTTGTGTATCTAGGTACCTAACTAGTGTAACTAGGTACCTTGGGTGTGTGTGTGGGGGGGGGGGGGGGGAGGGTGCTTATGTCCTACAATCATTCGTTAGGTAATACTAATTCGAATAGTTTTTTCATCAAAAAGATGGAAGAAATACAAATTACAACATGCCTAACTAACTATGAAGCTCATTACAATATATCATCCGAATCTATTAATGTAATAAATTATAAGCATGCAATAGTTTTACTGTATGCTGGATGAGTAGGTATATCTATCAATAATGTAGTCTTTAAAATTCCATTACCTAAAATATTTTATATATTTCAATATGTTTATATAGGCATATTCATATAGTAATTTTACAATCATTATCTCATTGTTAATAAAATCTAACTATTTTATTTTTTAATTAAAATGTAACCATACATTCGTCTTCTTAATTTCAAGAATGACGTCCTAATCTGGTGATGAAAGTTAAAAGGGGTGTCGTTAATTTTTCAAGGGCGATATTTCATTCACTCAAGCCAACCAAATGAACTGTTTGTACAAACTCACATACATCTACATATTTAAGCATGCTCATTGGTCAACCTCAGACTCAAAGGAACTAGAGGACCAAAATTAATATTTTTTTTTCACCAATATTTTTTTTTTCACAGTCGTTTATAAATAAATATCAGTCTAAAAATAAATATAAGCACAGTGTTAAATGGATAATTCATTTTTCTCAGTGTAATCATTTACTCCACTCCTTTTCTATTTGTGAAATAGTATGTGTATATATGCAACATCACCTCTGCCTTAAAATTGATTTTTTTCTTTCATTTTTTATTTTTTTATTTCTTCTAGTTATTAGTATGATGCAATCCCTAATTCGATTAAATTGTTTAATGTAGTTTTTGTATCCGCTAGTTTGTTGTACTTCACACTTCATGATTGTTCAATAACCTGACAGGGGGGTTTGTGTATACGTACATTTGCGACTCACATACATATACCCGATATACATATGTACAGTCACGACAATAATATATGCGCTTTTAGATTCATTGAAAATGCGCGACAATCTCGAGATTGTGCAAGGCACGTAAAGGGTATGAAGCAGGACCAAAAGTGATGTTGGTCAAATATCAACATCAAATACGATAGTTAAAGCTTTACATAATAACTTAGCAGTATATTATTGATAATTTCCGGGCGACGATCGCTGATTGAAGATCGCTGCATGCAAAACGTACCTTTAAGGCCATCGGCTAGAGCTGCTGCGTCTAATAGTAATTTTTACAGCTCCCTTTTATTTGTGGACGGTAAATAAATGAAGCGTTAATAACAGACAAAGTTTGCTGTGAATTGAGGTATCTTTGGTATTGCATTAATTTTCAATATAAATTAGTTAATTAATATTAATATATTAATTAATTAATAATTTAAGTAATTAAGTGAAACTGACGGTAGTAGAGCGGCTACAGTCGATCGTAGCATTGGAAAGCATTTCGACGGCTACAACTGTATGGCTGTAGCCGCTTAAGCCGCTGCATTGGAAGTTCAACTGTATACATAAGTTGTGACGTGTAGAATAGTGTACACAAGTACCTGACGCACACGTGTAAACTACTGGAAAACATCTTCATGAAATTATGGTTAACTATTTCATATAAGCATTAATATATAAGTCGTTTATTGAATGCATTATGGTAATTCTATGAATCCTTAAGATATAAGATCCAAATAACAGATAATAAAGATGCCATGAGTCACGATGTCACTGTGTATGTACACTTCTAGAAGGGACGCGAAACCCCCCACCCTCTCCCCCACTCTTGCCTGTGTACGTTCCTATTTAAAGTAATGATTACATAGTAGGAATGGTCAATGGAATATATAATCATACTGATTATTATACTAATATGAATGGATTTAATACTACCAGTTAAAAATTTAGATATTAGATTTTCGTTGATAATTTATTTAAAATCATGGCGTATGAATAGTGGCGTGATGGGACAACTCTAATTCAATAATTTAATTAATTCAATAAATAGCTCATTACAGGTAGTACCTACTCTATTTTTTCTCCAAAATAGCACAATATTGTCTTCATTGGAATAAGTCATAATAATTTCTGAATCACCGAATAAAGTGACAGTTGCAGTTAATAACTTATTTATTTCCTTGATGGCATAGGTACCATATTTTTTTAATAATAAATTTTCCATAAAGTCCTAGTGAATTAAAGTGCATCGTTGCACTCAACAAGGAATGGGGTCATTTTATAATAGAATATATAGTTTTACATTTTGTTTAATATTTTAATTGGTGGACATTAAACCAATTATAATATCTAGAAAAAATATTAGATTATGTATTTTAACTTTAATGACCGAAAATGTGGAACTATCCGATAACTCGGAGCTTACCCTTTATTCTAAAAAAATAGGTTTCTCTTTTTTAATTGCAATACTAAATATTTTATCTTCACAAATATCGCAGCGGTGATCTACATATATTGAAGGGTGCAATAATATTACAATTTCTGAACAGTTAAAATCTGAACTTGTGTTCTTTTTCGCATTCACCGATCAGGTAGCTTTTCTGCATCCATGAGTTTTATCCCATACGGTGGATGTTGATTTTGCTCACAGAGCCACTTTCCTTTCTGACTGCTTCATCCAGTCCCTTGTATTTAATTTCCTTATGCCATCAGCGATATGGCCCTTGATTCTAAAGTAGACGTTAAATCCCTTACTAAAATTTAATATTTAATTATTTATTATGCATCACTAAAACGAATACAGTTAGCATTAATGTGTATGCATAGTTTTGAATTTATTTAACAAAAATGTACGTATTATGTATTCGAATATCAATCACAATTTTCATTCAAAATCTTTTTAATACAGTGATGATATATGGTGAGTACCTATTAGTATATTACAATTCGATCGATCTATCAGTTGATGAGTAAACTGTCTGGAATAAAAATGCTTATATACATAATCAGTATTTCTTCTTTGAATATTGTGATATGAATGAAAACTTGAATTTAATGTTGAGTTACTATAGGACATCACCTATAGTAATTGCAATATATTTGATATTTTTAGTGAGTTATTTTGAAATAATAGAATAGTTTACCTTAGAGCTCAAGATAACTGAGTACGTTCAATAGCCCTCCCCCCTCCTCCCCCGGTCATGAGCCCCCTAGGTCATAAGCCCCTCTCCCTGTTTTTTAATTCTTATTTACCTAGTTAAGCAAATGAAGAACTACTTAAATAGAAAAAACTGAAAGTTGCTAATGTAGCTTGTCGTACCGCTATTTTGTTGTACTGCACACTTCATGATTGTTTAATGACATGGCAGGGGGGTTACATATACATATATTTTATGTTTAATCAGTAATGAACTACAAAAGTGTCAATAAGGATTGATTAATATAGATAAATAAGGATTACAAAAACAAGGGGGGGGGGGCTCATGACCAGTTGAGGGGGGGGGGGAGGGGCTCTTATAACCTACACCCCATGATAACATATTACTTCGGCATAAAAATATCTTGGCGGTATTCAGTGTATAACGCGTGTTCTTTGCGCGGTTTTATTTTGTAAGAATGTAGAAACCAATGTTTATATTGACATTTTATAAAAAGCATTAAGGTGGATTAAGGTTAATATTCATAATAATTATTGATGAATGATATCAATTCATAATTTTGATAATGTTTCCCTATAATTACTCATATGCTCTAAAAGTTCAATCAGTATTAAAGTTTTGGTAAGATAGGGAAGGTGAGGGGGGAGGTATATTAAATAATAGCCAGCACACAGGCTCCTCCCCGCATAAGAGCGTCTGTTGGACGCAGACGCATGACCACATGGCCAGAGCAGGGTGCATGAGCGTCTTTCTGACGCAACGGAGAATTAACCCAGACGCATAAGGAGTGACATGCACTAAACACACTGTATCTAAATTCACCCTGAAGATAACCTAACTAGTCACACTGTAGTCTATTTAACTAGTCACACTGTATTAAACTAGTCACATACAACTCACCATAAAATTTACCAGTCACCATGCAACTCACCATAAAACTCACCACTCACCATGCAACACACCATACAATTCACAACTCACCATGCAACACACCATACAACTCACCACTCATGATACAGCTCACCATACAACTCACCACTCATGATACAGCTCACCATACAACTCACTACTCACCATACAACTCACTACCACCTCTACTATCTTACAATAATCTCATTGATGAAAACTTATTTCTTTCCTAATAATAACTAATTTGTTCACAATAAATCGAGTACAGGTGATATTCGCAAATCATGTGATATTTCTAGTACTTAATAACATATTGTTTTCTTATGTGAATACAACGCCACTCACAACTAGTTAGTGTGCTAACTTTTAATTACCTAACTAGGTAGTGTATCTTGGTAGCTTATAAATATAAATAAATAAATAACTCATGAGTGACCATCTTGTGTATCTAATTATCTAATTCAATTTGTAATTACTCAACAAGTGTATCTAGATACCTAACCTTAGGTACTCAGCTCATAGCCAAACTATAGTATCTAGGTACCTAATTAATAATTAACCAAGTAGTGTTTCTAGGTACCTAATAATAACACAATTGGTGTATGTAGGCGAATAACTTATAATTAAGTACCTGACTATAGTATCTATGTACCTGTCTAGTAATCAACGAACTAATGTTGCAAAGTAATTTATACTATCCAAAAATAATGTTTCTATGTACCTAGCAGTCCTAGCTAGTAACTAACTACTCAACTACATTTCATACTGTGTACTTTTCTATAAACATCCATTGCCTAAAATAATTTGAACTTCTATATATTTACACTATTTAAAGCGCTATAAATGGACATTATTTGAAATTAAACAAATTATTCATTTAATTATTATCACGAGTATACTACCTAAGTCATAAGATATAAATTTTCTTCAATAGTCAATCAGTGTTTTAAATCTTGAATATGATAGACAGTGGTTTACTAATTAACACGAAAGTCCACCACAAGTGACCGTGCGAGAGCAAACCTACATACAAACATTCAAGCTTTGAATGACCAGAAACTAATACACTAAAATTACATTATATGTTAACACGAATGAGTTGTATTTATTGGTAAATAAGTTATCAGTTTAGTAAGAAATAGAAGTATACAGTTAAATATATTAATTTTCTTTCTGTAATAATTTACCGCCAAATTATTTCCCCCAATATCACGTTCACACACCCTGTCAGCCATCCACCCCCCCCCCCCTCTATCAGTCTATCAGTCGCTACCTATCGTAATGTTTAACAAATTAATGAGCCTATAACTGCAAAGAGAACTAAAACATGACAACTGATAGATCTCTAAATTATTGTTATAACCAAATTATATAATAATGCTGAACTATCATTTGTTTATTCATGCATTTTGACCACTTTTTGTCGTTGTAAAATATCACATTATTGAAATATTAAAATCGAATTTTCACATTGTATGGATAATATGAGTTATTGTGACTTTTTATTTTTTTTTTATTGTGACTAATATTTGACTGAAGATTTGTGATAGATGTATTGAGTATTTTTTATGCTGATGACCTTATTAGATAATATGATTGATTGAATTCACTAAGAATATTGATTAGATATTTACACTTTAGGTAACTGATTAATTAGGATAAGTTCCGAGTTATCGAACGGTTTCACATTTTCGAGCACGTGAAAAATTATTCTAATTATTATTTAAGTCTCATATTAACCTTTTTTACTTTTTCGTAAATCTGGAACCAGTCGATAACTCGGAACTAACCCTATAGATAGATATGATTTATTTTGTTGTTTCCCCTATACGGTTATACCTTAGTAACTTGGTACCTAGTAACTTACAGTCTTTTAGTTAAAATTTATAGGAAACGTTGCAATGTTTGAACGCCCATAGTACTCGGAAACTTGGAAAGTGATTTTTTTACAACATAACTAGGTAGTTTATACTATACTAGGAAATGCTTTCGGTTATATTACTATAAATAATGTAATTATTATGTTGAAGATTTCTTATTAATAAAATAATAGAGAATTATCTTTGTAATTTATAAGTTACAAAATGTATTATTTTTTGTAACTTATAAGTTAAAATAAATAACACTAGGCATCGAGTACATATCATGGGATATTTTAAAAATTATAATAACCCATTTGCTCTCTTCTCTCTTATTTTTAAGTTAATGAAATAGAAAAAAAATATGAGTGCTTTACTTCACTCACTATATTTGGTGCCCAGGCTATTTTACTAACTAACTGACATATTATAAGGGGGGAACTGCTCAAAAAAATTTCAGGCAATTTGATTGAAACCTTTTTGAGTTATGCAAGTACCAATCAAGATTACAAATAAATAAATGCCGCCTAAAGTATAACCTCCTGCAATCTGCGATGGTGAAATGATAAGTTAAAATCAGAACCTAGTAATAAATAATTCATTTTATGATACATTGTAAGATCAATAACTGTATGTAAGTAAAAAAGGAATAAATAATTCAGCAACGTTTTTATCTTACACATAAGAAGGTTTTCTATACAGTTTCACGTAATCATTCAGGAAGGTACTTTGTGATTTGGGGGCGGGGCGGGGTAGAGGGTGAGGAGAGATGTAACTAGTAACTCAGGGGAGGGGGGAGGTTGAGGAGAGAAGGAGTGATTACACAGATAGAAATCATCTTCTAGTTAACTACATGCTAACATTTTTTTATAAGCTGATATTTTATTTACAACATTATACAAATAGATTTGTATTCACTTATAATATAATTTAGTGTTGTAATCATTGGTCATTCATGTGAAGTGAACAGTCACATCCACTGGCTGCCTGACTTATGTCACTGGTTGTACCACTGTCAATCATCTGAGACACTTCTTACTTAAGGGAATGGTTCCGGGTATTTAGGATGTACCAATAATACTTGTCCGATTGAGCTGAGATTTTAACATAAGGTGTAAAGTGAAAAGAAATCATATGCTCTCTTTTGAGATTTTTTCATTTTGGGGCCCCCCTCCCCCGTGGGGGTCGAAAAACCTTCTTTTTCGACCCCCCCCGGGAAACTATAGAACGGCTTGGGGGTTGGTGCTACAGAAAAATTTATTGAAGCTAATATGTTCTCTACTACTATCCTAAGGTCGTCTAGAAGCCCTTTTTTTGAATTTCGATCTGAAAAATTTTTTATTTGAATTTGAAAAAAATTTGTCATTTTTTTTTTTTTTGTTTTTTTTTTTTCAAAAAATAAATTGTTTATAGAAAACTTAAGAGGAAAAGGGCTTCACCACGACCTTAGGAATTTCGGTCTGAACATATTAGCTCTTATACATTTTTCTGTAGCACCAACCCCCAAAACGTTCTATACTTTTGAACGTGGAGAATTTGAGAAAAAATGGTACTTAGATAATGGAGGAAGAAAAAAAGTTTTCAATTTTTTTTTTTTTTTAATTTTTTTTTAATTTTTTTTTTTAAATTCAAAAAAAATATATATGCTTTTCGGGGGTCAACCCAGGCAGCGACGAAGCCTTCAACCATAAATGGGAGGCAAAAAAACAACAGAAACAACACAAAAACAACCTCAAAACAACCTCAAAACTCCCTAACCCCCAAACTGAGAAGCGTGTTTGACACACGTACAAACGTACTAGGTGAATGAAATTTTTTGTGAGTTTTCTTTGGTAAATTTGCAGGGTAACTAAATTAAAAAAAAAAAAAACGAAAAAAATCGAAAATACCCGGAACCATTCCCTTAAGTATCACCAATAGACCGAAGGGGAAATGATTAGATTATTTATTTGTTTATTTATAGTAACAAATATATAAACTATTCATAACTAAATTTATAGCTAAGTATGACTTATTATATTCCTTAATACTGATAATTATATTCATCAAATAAAAACAGTATGTGTGTTTCAACCTTGTTAGAAAACTAGTGCGGTAACTTTGTTAGGTTACTAGTGCGGTAACCTTGTTAGGTAACTAGTGTAACTAGTTAGGTCATGAGCCCCCCTCCCCCCCCCCCCCCCCGGTTATAAGCCCCCACTGTTTTTTAATCCTTATTTACCTACATTATTTATTCCTTATTGACACTTTTGTAGTTCATATTACTGATTAACATAAATATATGTATATACCCCCCCCCCCTTGCCAGGGCACTAAACAATCATGAAATGTGCAGTACAACAAACTAGCGGATACAACAAACTACATTAGCAACTCTCAGTTATTTCTATCTAAGTAGTTCTTCATTTGTTTAACTAGGTAAATAAGAATTAAAAACCTGGGGCTCTTGACCGTACCCCGGTTTACCTAGATACTCTAATGCATTTTCAAGCATTGTTCGTTTTCCCCATTCATGAGTTTCCCGTCAGTGTCAGCCCCGCTTCGTATACTTACATACATTTCGTAATCACGAGTAATTATTGAGTAAAGTGCGCGGAGTTTATATGTTATACTGTATAGTATATACATTATACTTCATTTATATTATAAAATTAAATTGCTTGGCTCCTAAAAATTTGTTAATATTTATTACAGAAATAAATACCATTTCCCAAGCAGTTAATTTTAGGTGAATCTAATATCAATAGTTTGTTCGTCAATAGAAAATCGAAGAAATACAAGTTACTACATGCCTAACTGACTATGAAGCTTATAGCAATGTACGCACACACAACAATGCATGCTCAACCCCCTTGACCTTAGCGCCAAAATTAAAATGATCTTCCATTAATATTCTATATACTGTCGTACATTATTAAATATCAGTCAACAAAGAAATATAAGCAAGCAGTTAAATAGAGGCTTCATATTTCTCAGTGTAATCATTCACTTATTCTATTTGTGAAACAGTAGTAAATACATAGAGGATACCTCTCCACTGTATCTACCCCCTCCCCCTGTTAGTCCCCCAACCCACAGTAACCGTTAGCTACCAACAACGAAGATAAACCTAAATTATTAACGCGGGAATTAAAAAGAAACACTTACAGTGACAACTGATATACCTACCATTATTAATCGAAGAATTGATAACGACCAATAATTACTATTTGATACTTAAAATAATATAACATTATTGGACTAAATTATAATTATTATTATAAGTTTCAATAAAATATTAAAACCTAGTATTCGGAAAAAGTATACAATTATTTATCTTTAGATGTATAATAAAATGTAGTTTTAATTACTAATAGTGTCATTGCACACGACTTATTTTCAATGTACTAACATTATTATATATGTATACTTTTACTGTCACATTTTGTATTTACTATCATTTACCTACATCGATATTTTAAATATTGATAGTTATTTTCTTACCCACCTTTAATATTCAAATTATCTGCAATATTATTTCAAATATATTTTGGTTTGTTTTCAATTAAGTACACCGTTCATATTATCTGAACTTCAATTTAATATAAATAATTGTTTTTTAATATATATAAAAAGTATTATAATGTATTGTTTTATTATTAATTACTCATTGTTACAACAAATATATTACATTAACTTTACATTATAAATATTAATTATTACAGTACAGTAATAATAAAACTCTCAATAACCTGCACTGTAATAATATACCAATAATGTTAGAACTCACTGTACTTAATGTCTAGCAGCTCTAGCCAATCAGAAGGCTCGTTACAAATTGCAAAATTATTCTTAGCGTAGATCAGTTGCAGTCTGTGAGAGAGTAACATTGATACCTGAATAATGATCTACGCTTATATTACCGTAGATTACTATGTTTGAATGCGAAGTGAGAGTAATGAAAAGTGATCTACAGGTGCAGAGCACTTTACATTCGAATCATTTGGAACTTTTGTAAAGTGATCTGGAGCTGTAGATCACTTTACACTGTTACTAGTTAGCGATGGAGAATTTTGCGTAGATCACTAATCAAAGTTACTCTTCATTTTAAGAAGAGCTTTTTTTAACGGTGTTAAAAATGCAAAGGTGAATCGGGCCTTAACCATGCAATGAACAAGTGAAGAACGAATATTCAGGGTGAAAACTTCAATGAGATCAAAATGTCACTGAAGTTGTTATATTTCAAAATTGTTTCCAATGAAGAAGTTTAAGCACACTTTATTAAAATATCTTCCATTATATTTTTCTCCTTTTATTCACTGCCTTTTAGTAAGTAAAATCACAGAGTTAGCTCTAAGAATAACCTTTGCGCAATGACAAAAATAATCACCCTCACTCTTTGCTCCCCTATTCTTAAACTATGTTCATCAGTTCAAATCTTTTTTACCTGTTAATAGTACAATAAGAGGCGGAGAAAAAGAGACCAAGATACAGTTTTTTTCGTCCCTTGGTTAACGATTTATAAGTATTTGAAAAAGCGGAAACATTTTTGTGGCCCAAAATAATCGTAATCGTTTTAAAATAATTATACTGCGCTAATTATTTTGCTCTAATTATATTTGCGCAAATTATTTTGCTCTAATTAAATTTGCACTAATTATTTTGTTCTAATTATTTTGCTCAAACTAGATTTGCGTTAATTATATTGCGCTAATTATTTTACTCTAATCATATTTGCGCTAATTATTTTGCTCTAATTAAATTTGCGCTAATTATTTTGCTCTAATTAAATTTGTGCTAATTACACAATAAACACTATGTCTGAACGTCTTATTCCGTGATTGGTTTCTATTCATTGATAACGTTAAGTAAAAAATATTCATGACATCGAAGGTATCCAGCGTTGCCATTGGATCTAAAAGAAATGGGTGGAACTTCTCAGATGGTTTTTGCGCTAATTATACTTGCGTTAATTACACTTGCACTAATTATACTTGCTCTAATTACACTTGCGCAAATTACTCTTGCGCTAAATACACTTGCGCTAATTAAACTTGTGGTAGCTATTAAATCGATAATTATGCGTATTGAAATTAGTTGTTTTGTAATTAAATTATTGGTAACTATAGGTTTGGTCATTATTTTTCCTCATTTTGAATATTTATATTTATTTTACCGTTAATTATATTATCGTATTTTGATAGTTTTACTATTATTTTACTCAAAATTATAAGTTTTGAAATTATAGTTACCTCAAATTATTTTACAAGTAATTATTTTTTCACATTTTATGAGGTTTCGTAAATATGTGTTTCTTAATTATATTTCCCGTAATTGGGCATTTTCTAATTATATTGTTATATTTTCTACTGTTTTCTATTTATATTATTACTAAATAATCGTTGCCATTTTAGTTTACTCCTAATTATTTTACCCGTAATTGACCCCTCCCTGCACTTTTATACAACATAAAAAATTTCCATTTCGATTTATATATTCTTTTCATAAAAAGAAAAATATTAAAAAATTAATTTCTACTGGATGTTTATTTTCCACTTCAAATCGAACATAGTTTGATATTTTTTTTAATCTCATGTCGATTAATATAAACATTGCAGTATTAAACAAGGTAGAATATAATATATGCAGTAGATAGCTATATAATTTTCATAAAATATCAAAATAATTTTTAATCATCATAGATGTACACAAACTACACATAACTTTTGCAATATTTAAATATTCATATTCATATCCTCTAACTGTACTGGCAAGAGGTAGCTTTCCTCTCCAAGCTATTCATATCCTCTAACTATATTGCGAAGAAGAGCAATCTCTCCAAATTTTCTCGTCCGCTTCAGGCTCTTTATACCAAGAGATGAAATAACTTGATACAAAATAGACGATAATTCAACTGAAATTGTTTGTTTGAGAGATGGAGGCCACTGCCTGCAGGGGTTTGCTTATTGAATTCTTTAAGAATCACATCATGGATCCTGTCTGTCTTTCCTCAGTCATTCGGGAAATTCTTAATAAGATCAAATATCTAATTAGTTTTATATATTGTAGATGGATAACTCTCATTTTACTCATTACAACATATTTATAAAGTAGCAGTAAACTGTAAAATATTGTCATTTTTGTATTAAAATATGGTCACTTCTGTAATAAAATATTGACTCTTCTTCTTTATTGTCAGTAATTGTCAGTTATAAAATTGTAAGAATTCGTTCGTTGATATATAATTTATAACACAAACAACCAATTAAGAGTTCCCACCCCATCGGTAGGAATTTCTGCATCTTTTAACTTAATTGAAATAATGAAAATAATCAACGTTAACGGGTAAAATTAAGTATTGAATATAAAATAAATAAGTAAGTGAAAAAAGCACAAACGGTAGGAGTTTTTGAAGAAGATGCAGTTGTCGATTAATCAAATAAATAAAGTAAATAAAATTTATATAAACTAGATAATAGAATTTTATTCTATTATTGGTGTCATCCTATCTATTTATGAAAAGAGAGAAAAAGTTTGTTCTCCCCCTAAGCATTCATTGAAAATCCGGTGTACACCAGGGTGTTAAATGTATAATTTTAAATTAGCTGTCCAGTATGGGGTGGAGGGTTTTCTGTCTAAAAAATTTAAATGTTCAAGTAAATTAGTTGTTAGGATAGTTATAATTTTTATTGATTGAATAAAAGTACACAAAATATACACAGGTTGCAAGCCCGTATGTTAGTAAAAAACTTTTCGCGTATCATTATTACAAGTGGGTAGCATATAAGGTCACTTACTTTTTATTAAATGTTACCCCTCCAGACGAATACCACGAACTCTTTAGAAAACTTGGCAAATTTGAAATTACTTTGAGTTAATTTATGCAACAAACAAAAAAAAATGTACGTGAAGTCCTCCATTTTTTCAGTTAAATTCATATATAAGTTTAATCATTATTAAATACTATAGTGTATTTTGCAATTAAAAATTACTGGTTTTCATGTTACACTCTGCAGTGTTAATTTCATTTTAGAATTTATATATTTTTCTGCATAGACAGATATATCATGATTACATTCTTCTTGCTAATAATCTAACCTAATAAAAATGATAAATGATGGATAGGTGACATGGTCGAAAAAAGTGGTTTGGTCGCACAAAGCGACTTGGCGTCAGTTTAGCTACAATTGATTTTGACGGAGCCCTTCTCACTTGCGTTTTTTTTACCAGCATTTTTTCTAACGCAACATAGCTGATTCCCCTGCTGAAATACGAAAAGAATTCGAAACGCTAGACCTTGTACCGTTCACATTAGCGTTATTTTCACTGTTGGGTTTACATACATACAAAGTATTTCTGACGAAAATAGAAACCAAAAATATTTGTCAACAATGGTTATAAATTTTTACCCACGTAAAAAGGGTCTCTGGCAATTGTGATAGAGTTGTAATAGTTAGGTAAGTTATGAATTATCGGACAGTTACATATATTTAATCATATAAGAAAAAGTTTATAAGTAATATGACATTTTAACTCGTTATTTGTTGATGATTGAAAATGTGGAACTGTTCGATAATTCAAAACATACTTTATCATGTCAAATTACTTTTTTCCTTATCATGACCAGAGAAAATGATAACTTGAGGAAATGATAACCAGAGAAAATGATAACCATATAATAATCAGAGAAAAATGATAAAATGAGCATTTTTACTAACGCGGCGTTAGTAGAAACGCAAGTGTGAAGGTGGCCCAGGAGACTTGTATGTATTAAATGGCTTGGTCACACAAAGTTACTTACAATATTATTGCATAAAGTTTGGTTCAGCATATACATGTATTTGTTACATGTTTTTTTTTTAAGTTTCTGATACTCTGTGTGCTATATAAAAAATGACAAGCTTGATTTGATTTCGAACTAGATTTTATAAACGAAAATTGCCTATTCGGTCTTAATTAAAGCTGTTAATAATAATCTTATGTTAATTTCACTATATAGTCTATATATGTGCTGGAAAGCAATTAACGTTGTTCATATTTCATATTTGAATATCTTCCATCCAAAACCATTGGCCCAGTTTTTAGCATTTATGTCTTTACAACTCTTGGTCTGGAGAACGGCAACATTGTTGTTGTTTGAACGCGCATACATAGTTCATTAGTTTGATGGAAACTAGTTGAGTAGGGCGCAGAGATTTCGATAGTGCAAAGATCGATTTTTAATATGTGTGCAATCCTTGCTTTGGCTATGTGCTATCTTTGGCTTTGTGCTATCTTTGGCTTTGTGCTATCTTTGGCTATGTGCTATCTTTGGCTATGTGCTATCTTTGGCTATGTGCTATCTTTGGCTATGTGCTATCTTTGGCTATGTGCTATCTTTGGCTATGTGCTACCTTTTGCTATGTGCTACCTTTTGCTATGTGCTACCTTTTGCTATGTGCTACCTTTTGCTATGTGTTACCTTTTGCTATGTGTTACCTTTTGCTATGTGCTTTCCCTTGTTATGTGCTATCCCTTGTCATGTACTATCCCTTGTTGTAAATCTCCTTATATTCCAGAACTAAGATAAATTTACTACATAGTTTTATAATCAAATCATTGTACGAACCTTAAATCTGATTCTATTCTATCTAGACTAAAGCCAAACCCACTGTAAGTCTAATGTTATATACGCCACTAGTTCTCGTTATATATGCATTTTATATTGTTCTATAAATTTTATTTCAATGTTACAACTTCTCGTGTATCTTTCTACAGAATACAAAATTCACAAACCCAGTCTATCGACGCTGTGTTTAAACCCTAACGTACCAGGACAGTATTAGTGGTGGCTGTGTCGACCTGACGGACGGATTCTTGGTCCCGGTGCTCTGCTCACCACTCCTGTGCTCTGCTCACCACTCCTGTGCTCTGCTCACCACTCCTGTGCTCTGCTCACCACTCCTGTGCTCTGCTCACCACTCCTGTGCTCTGCTCACCACTCCTGTGCTCTGCTCACCACTCCTGTGCTCTGCTCACCACTCCGGTGCTCTGCTCACCACTCCTGTGCTCTGCTCACCACTCCTGTGCTCTGCTCACCACTCCTGTGTTCTGCTCATAATGGAAGAATTTTTGGCATTGGTTTCCTGTGCCTGAAGTGAGGGTCGTATTTCGTGCACAAACCCCCCCCCCCCCTTCCATTTCCTGTTGTGTTAAATCACCAAAGCCCAAGATTGTAAGATGTTACAACACACTCCACCAACCAAAAGAAGACCGGTGACCCCTCTCAACGAACTAGAGGACAGGTATGATGGCGCCCTACATATCATGAGAGATATATTGGCACTCAACCCCACTTTCATTGAAGATGCTGATAAACTGAGAAGCCTGATTAGTCAAACAAAGGCGCAGTGGGGCCTTTATCATACAGCTGCAGCATTACTGACACAGAAATACAACAGCATTGCTTCCTCAAGAGAGGCGCATGGAACGATGGAGGAGAGAATGGAGGTGTACTCAGACGTTAGGAGGTTCATCGATATGGCTAACTGTTCTCTTCGGGGAATGCACGAGGAGGAAATTTCAAATATAGACTCTATCAGCGTGATTCCTGAGAGTACCCACACCATTTCCTTCCCTTCAACAGCTCCAACTGAGATGTGCGAGTCGAGAGAAATTCAAGTGAGGCCCATAGAGAGATCTTCATGGGTGAATAATGGTTTGGAACAACTTTCTGCAATGAGCATTCGCGAGCTTCCGGACAGCTTGAGCATCAGCGCTCCTCTCTCCACCGCGTCACCTCCTATGAGTATCAGTGCTCCTCTCTCCACCGCTGCGCCTCCTATCAGTATGAGTATCAGTGCTCCTCTCTCCACCGCTGCGCCTTCTATCAGTATGAGTATCAGTGCTCCTCTCTCCACCGCTGCGCCTCCTATCAGTATGAGTATCAGTGCTCCTCTCTCCACCGCTGCGCCTCCTATCAGTATGAGTATCAGTGCTCCTCTCTCCACCGCGTCACCTCCTATGAGTATCAGTGCTCCTCTCTCCACTGCTGTGCCTCCTATCAGTATGAGTATCAGTGCTCCTCTCTCCACTGCTGTGCCTCCTATCAGTATGAGTATCAGTGCTCCTCTCTCCACTGCTGTGCCTCCTATCAGTATGAGTATCAATGCTCCTCTCTCCACCACTGTGCCTCCTTACAGCTTGAGTATCAGTGCTCCTCTCTCCACCACTGTGCCTCCTTACAGCTTGAGTAACAGTGATCTTCTCTCCACCGCTGCACCTCCTTACAGCTTGAGTAACAGTGATCTTCTCTCCACCGCTGCACCTCCTTTCAGCTTGAGTAACAGTGATCTTCTCTCCACCGCTGCACCTCCTTACAACTTGAGTACCAGTACTCCTCTCTACAACCCCGTGCCTCATAACAACGCGAGTGGAAACGCTACCCTCTACAACCCCGTGCCTCATAACAACGCGAGTGGAAACGCTACCCTCTACAACCCCGTGCCTCATAACAACGCGAGTGGAAACGCTACCCTCTACAACCCCGTGCCTCATAACAACGTGAATGGCAATGTTCCCCTCTACAACCCTGTTCCTCCTCACAACGTGAGTGGTAATGTCCCCCTCTACAACCCTGTTCCTCCTCACAACGTGAGTGGTAATGTCCCCCTCTACAACCCTGTTCCTCCTCACAACGTGAGTGGTAATGTCCCCCTCTACAACCCTGTTCCTCCTCACAACGTGAATGGTAATGTCCCCCTCTACATCCCTGTGCCTCCTCATAACGTGAGTGGTAATGTCCCCCTCTACAACCCTGTGCCTCCTTACAACGTGAGTGGTAATGGTAATGTCCCCCTCTACAACCCTGTGCCACCTCACAACGTGAATGGTAATGTCCCCCTCTACAACCCTGTGGCCCCCCTCAACGCGAGTGCTGGTAATGTACCTTTCTACAACCCTGTGGCCCCCCTCAACGCGAGTGCTGGTAATGTACCTTTCTACAATTCTGTGACCCCTCGCAGCCTGAGTGGCAATGCTCCCTTCTATAACCCTGTGTCCTCTCACAACATGAGCAGTAGTGTCCCTCTCTCCACCTCCGTGCCGCCTCACGGTTTCAGTAATGGTATTCCTCTCGAATTCAGTGCACCTCCTCAATATGGTTTGAGTGGCACTATGCAAGCCGTTGGCATGCCTCCTCCTGTTAGTGCTCCTTATAGCTTAGGTTATCCCAACGGATCTACTGTACACATGGATGGTGCAACAGCACATCTAATCAGACAAAATTATTCAAGCCAAATATGAGCCCTTACGACGGCGACCCACGCAAGTTTCGATCGTGGATTATGCTCCTCGAAAATCAAATGCGGAGTGTACCTTTAGCTGCCCTTGATGTTATTTCTATACTGCTTGCTAACACAACAGGAGAACCTAATAGAGTAATTCAAGATTACCTATCAGCTGGGGTCGCGTCACCCGATGCAACCCTTCAGAAAGTTTGGTATTACCTGCATAAAGAGTTTGGATCTCCAGTTAAAGTCTGTTATTCAATCCAGAAGAAATTATCGGATTCTCCAACAATTCGCCCTCCTCAAATTAACGATAAGTTGAAAGACTTGATACATTTGTGCCATTTGATCGAAACGAATATGCCGTTTAACCAGGAGCTTCAAATCTTCCACATGAATGCTGGACAAAGGCAGGTGTGGACAAAACTCCCCGATTGGCTCCAGAGAAAATGGAGAGCGTATGGATGCAGGTATGGAACAGAGAACATGGGTACCCTTCCACCATTTAGACAACTGGTAGAATTCATGCAAACTAATCTGGATGAAATGTTGAACCCGTACTTTGAAGTACAACAAGTCAATAGAGAAGTGAAAAGAACTCTATCAACTCATGTCACGATCAGTCCGAAGAAACGTGACACTAATAATAATGACACTTCTATTAAATGTATCTTCCATAACCAGTTCGGTCACTCTCTACTCAACTGTAATTCATTTAAAAGACTGAATTACGACGAGAAACGAGGTTTCGCGTTTAAAAAGAGACTATGCTACAGGTGTCTCGGAAACCACTTGTCTAGCGATTGTGATAACAAGACTGTGTGTCCTAAGTGTAAGAGAAATCACGTCTTCTTGATGCACTTTGATCTACCCAATGACAATCGGCAGATTGATGATCAAAATCAATCTGATCCCAATTGTGAATTATCAAACAAGGCTTTGTGCAGCGTAGTTTGTGGCACTCCTCGTAGAGCATTCAGCTGCTCAAAGACTATTTTGTGTGAAGTCCATCACGAATCCCTTCCCAAGAAGAAGATGAGGCTTTATGCAGTAATAGACGACTGCTCTGACGCCTCTTACGTATCTGAGAGTGTAATCGAAAAGCTTCAGCTCTCGGGAGTGGAAACGAGTTACATTCTGAGTACTATGGAATCCTTCAAGTCCGAACACAGAGCTCTCCTCATTGATGGTCTTTGGATACGCGGGATTAACAAAGATGAATATTTTTCTCTACCACAATTATACTCTAGCAAATTCATCCCCGGATCTATCTATGAAGTTGGTACTCCTGCCGTAATTAATTCAATTCCCCACCTATCTCACTTTGCCAGTAAATTTGTTGAACTTGACCCAGATTGCGAACCATTATTGTTATTGGGAAGAGATTGTGGCAACCTCATTAGGAGTGTGTACATGGGTTCTCATTCTCCATTTGTATGCGAAACCCCTCTTGGCTATTCCCTTATTGGCTCTCCCTGCCCAGATGATAAAGCCAATAAGCATAAAGTTAAAACTACTTTGCGAACAGTCCATGAACATTTCTGTGCAAAGCCTAGTTTTCCAAAGATCGACCTCTCCTTCAAAAAGATTTTTCATGAATCTGACGACGACGACTCACCTGGACTTTCACGTGATGATCAAAAATTTTTGGACATTGTGGACAACACTATTCATGTGAACGAAACGGGACACATTACGATTAGTCTTCCGTTCAAGAATGATAATGTCCACATGCCGAGCAACAAGACCGCAGTATACTATCGTACAAAAAGCACCTTGTTTAAGATGTTGAAAGAACCGGATAAATTGAGACAGTGTATTGAAGCCATGGACAAGGACCTAGCTTCAGGTCATGTCGAGCCCGTACCTCAAGAAGAGTTGGTACAAATAAAGCCTGGACGAACATGGTGGCTTCCCATTTTTGCAGTCACACACCTCAAGAAAAAGAAACACAGACTCGTGTTTGACAGCTCTGCCCAGTATCGCGGTGTTAGCCTGAATAAAGCTCTTCTTCAGGGACCAGATCACAACAACAGGTTGAGAGGAGTCTTGATGAGGTTCAGAATTGGTACGATTGCATTCGGTGGGGATATTCAGCCCATGTTCTATAACTTCCATCTCCCCGAAGAAGACAAAGACTTCCTCAGATTTTTCTGGTTCTCAGGAAACAATCCCGAAAACGAATTGATTCAGTACCGAGGTTGTGTCCACTTATTTGGAAATAGAGCAAGTCCTGCTATAGCTCACGCAGGTCTCCACTTTACTACTCTTCATCCACTGGCACAGCATTACCATGAGGCGGTTAAATACATCAAGGAAAACAACTATGTTGATGATTTATTGGCAGCTTGTAGTTCGGAGCAAGAAGCCATTGAGAACCTCGAAAATATTCGCGATATCTTCAATAGGTATCATATCAGATTCTGCAAAATTATTTCAAACAAGCCAGAAGTAATGGATCATTTCGATGAATCTGAGCGTGCTATCGTGGAGACTGCTGTCGGTATCGGTGAACCAAGCCTTCATAGAGCGTTGGGCGTAGCCTGGAAGACTGACAAGGACTTATTGATCATGAAATCTGATCCATCGAAGAAACCTCTTACAAGAAGAGGAATGCTCTCCTTGACGGACAGCATTTATGACCCGCTGGGTATGGTGGGTCCTGTTGTCCTCAAAAGTAAAATAATTCAACGAGCAGCATTGCAGAAAGACAACCGTAAATCGGTGTATGACTGGGACGATATCCTGTCAGAATGCTTTGCTTCAGAGTGGCAGAACTGGATAAACTCTCTTACCGCTTTGAGGAACATTTCCCTTCCCCGTAGTTATGTACCAGAAGGATTCGGTCACGTAATTAGTTACGAGCTTCACACTTTTGTAGATGCTTCGGAAGACGCCATTGGTGCCGTCGTTTATCTAAGGATCGTAAATGACAACAAAAGAATCCACGTATCATATGTGATAAGTGCATCAAAACTTGTTCCAAAAGCTTGCACTTCTATGCCTAGGAGCGAGCTCTGCGCAGCCTTGCTGGGTTCCAAACTATTCAGGGAAGTCAAAAGTGAATTGAAGGTACCATTTTCTGATTTTTTCATGTATAGCGACAGTAAAGTGGTGCTTTCTTATCTACTCAACTCAGAAAAAAGGTTCTCAAAATATGTTACACATAGGGTTACTTCTATTCTAAAACTAACTAGTGTATCACAATGGTCCTACATTAATACCATGTTAAACCCAGCAGATATCTCATGCCGTCCCCACACACCTAATGAGTTGGCAAAATCCGTTTGGTTCTGTGGTCCAAGCTTCTTGTGGGAAACGAGAGACAATTGGAGGCACCCTAGTCTAGAAATCTGTGACGAGCTCCCGGAAGTCATGGTGGAAAAGACTACCATGATATCAGAACAGCGATGTTTATCCCCTCTTGCCGTGGTGTTCGATAACGTGGGCACGCTCACAAAAGCTATCAGAGTCGTATTATCAGTCTTCCGCTTCTGTGGTTACGTTTCAAACAAAGCCGCGAAACCATCTACGCCTGACAGATTCACTGCGACGAAAGAGGATGCAATGAAGCATCTTGTACGAGCTGCGCAGAGTACCTCTTATAGCAACCTTATTGATGCTCTTCTTTGCAAACCACAGTCGGACAAGTTGTCAATCAGTAGACTCGCCTCACTCGATCCTTTTGTCGATGGTGAGGGACTGCTGCGGGTTGGAGGGAGGTTGAAGGACTCTTCCTTACCATTTGGTATGAAACATCCAATTCTACTTGATAAGGACCACCCTTTATCTTCGCTAGTCATCAAACACTATCATTCCTCTACGCAGCATCAAGGACGTCACCTGACTCTAGGAGCCATCAGGACTGCCGGATTCTTTATAGAGAAGTGTTCAAAGATGATCAGAGGAATATTGGATAAGTGCGTATCGTGTAAAAAGCTTAGAGGTAGGGCTACTGAACAAATGATGGCTCCTTTACCTTTTGCCCGTATGGAAGAGATAGCTCCCTTCCATCATTCAGGATTGGACGTTTTCGGTCCATTCATCATAACCGATGGAAGACCAACACGTAAACTAAAGGGTCAAAGAAAATATGGGGTTTAATCTTGACATGCATGGCGTCACGCGCTATACACATTGAACCCCTACACGGCCTTGATACTCCCAGCTTGAGCAATGCCCTCAGAAGGTTCTTCGCCGCAGCCACATCTACTCTGATAGAGGTACTAACTTCGTTGGGCTTAACAACCAAAACTCAACCTCTTCCATCGATGACATAAAACAGTCGCTGGATATGAAGGGAATCACTTGGCACTTCAATCCTCCACACGCGAGCCACTTCGGGGGCTCTTGGGAGCGAAAAATAGGTGCTTTCAGAAGGGTGTTTGAGGGGAGCATGGCTCAACTAAGCGATAGGATCCTAAGCAGGGATGAGTTTTCAACTCTTCTCTCTGAAGCAATGGCTATCGTAAATGGTACTCCTATTTGGGAGGTATCTCCCGATCCCAATGATCCCATACCTATATCGCCAGCTATGCTCCTCACACTAAAAAACGCACCACATCCTGCTCCTATTGAGACTTTCACGCCCGATGACCTCTCTTCGTATGGTGCCAAACGTTGGCGCAGGATTCAATTCATCGCAGATACCTTCTGGCTTAAATGGGAGAACATTTTATTTATCAGATCTTCAAGAACGGTCTAAGTGGATTCGGAGAAGGCGTAACGTTCATGTGGGGGACGTAGCGTTGCTCTCTAACAAGAATGAGAAGAGGAACTCATGGCCTCTAGCCATGGTGAAGGAAGTCAGAAAGAGCTCTGATGGGCTTGTAAGATCTGTTACCCTGGAAACCACTCGCGACGGCACTCGCAAGAATTTTCAGCGCCCAATAACTGATCTGATCATCCTCATCCCTTCTGAAGAAAAGTGAACTACTCTGGATTCACTTTGTTTATTTGTCTAATGTGTTTTTATTTTTTATTTTTTGCTAATTAGTTTATCTTTTATATAGAAACTTTATATATGTCCAAAGTACAATTATAACCTACTGTATGTTTCGACTTCCGTCGCTGGGGGGGAGTGTGCTGGAAAGCAATTAACGTTGTTCATATTTCATATTTGAATATCTTCCATCCAAAACCATTGGCCCAGTTTTTAGCATTTATGTTTTTACAACTCTTGGTCTGGAGAACGGCAACATTGTTGTTGTTTGAACGCGCATACATAGTTCATTAGTTTGATGGAAACTAGTTGAGTAGGGCGCAGAGATTTCGATAGTGCAAAGATCGATTTTTAATATGTGTGCAATCCTTGCTTTGGCTATGTGCTATCTTTGGCTTTGTGCTATCTTTGGCTTTGTGCTATCTTTGGCTATGTGCTATCTTTGGCTATGTGCTATCTTTGGCTATGTGCTATCTTTGGCTATGTGCTATCTTTGGCTATGTGCTATCTTTGGCTATGTGCTACCTTTTGCTATGTGCTACCTTTTGCTATGTGCTACCTTTTGCTATGTGTTACCTTTTGCTATGTGTTACCTTTTGCTATGTGCTTTCCCTTGTTATGTGCTATCCCTTGTCATGTACTATCCCTTGTTGTAAATCTCCTTATATTCCAGAACTAAGATAAATTTACTACATAGTTTTATAATCAAATCATTGTACGCACCTTAAATCTGATTCTATTCTATCTAGACTAAAGCCAAACCCACTGTAAGTCTAATGTTATATACGCCACTAGTTCTCGTTATATATGCATTTTATATTGTTCTATAAATTTTATTTCAATGTTACAACTTCTCGTGTATCTTTCTACAGAATACAAAATTCACAAACCCAGTCTATCGACGCTGTGTTTAAACCCTAACGTACCAGGACAATATATTACAACGGTTTACAAAGAAACTAAGGCAAGCACAAAATACCCGTTTTTTACATAATTTGGTGGTGCTGAATTCAAATTTGAAATCGTTTTTACTCATCACCTCTACATTTTTTATATGCATAGTGTGCTTTTTTTTGCATACACGGTACATAAAGGCGTATGTGAATTTAGGATTAATACTAATATTGTTAGACTTATGGCTTATTTTTTAGTTATTATGCACCAAACCTTATGGGTATTCAAGTGGTCTTCAGAAAGTACCGTTGTTTTCTCTGTCTCTGGGAGAGTCAAACTGTATTTCAGCATTACAAGCAGAAAGATTTGGTGGTATAGAAAAAATATAATTCCTGGCGAACACAGCGTCAAGGGGAATTCTCTTGTGAACGTGAATGTTCTTCCTCCTATTCACATTAACCTTGGTTTTATGAGGAACTTCATGGGGTCGTTAGACAAGAATGGTGTGTGTTTCCAAGTCTTGGAGCTGCTAAGCTCAAAGAGGGCATCATTGTCTGACCTCAAATATGAAAAGTGCTGAGGGATACTGATTTTGAGGAGCTTCTAACCTTGAAGGAATTGAGTGTATGGGAAGCATTCAAAACAGTCTGTATAGTTTTTCCTTGGTAACGCACGCGCACCAGATTTCCAAGCATGTATTGAAAAATTGCTAAAATATTATGAGGATATGTCATAAAAATTTCACTCAAGATTCATTTCTCCATTCCCACCTCAGCTTCTTCCTGCCAAACCATGGAGCAGTGAATGATGAGCATGGAGAAATATGCAACCAAAATATTACGAAGATGGAGAGCAACTATCAAGGGAAATGGAACACTGGCATGATGGTAGACATCTTCTGGATGCTCTTGCGTGACATCCCGGAGTTAAAATACGCATGATCTTCTAAGAAAATAAACTTTTGACTGTCTATGGTACATTGAATTGTGTAATTATATCATCCAAGTATATTGATTGAATCAGTGTTATTTATCTATATGTTATGAGCAGCTGCAACGGTTAAAATATGCTAGATTGCACATATACTCTCGGTCTGTACTAAAATGAGACTATTTTAAAGCCAGAAAACTAGAAGTGATTGAGCAAAAATATTCGTAAATTTGAATTCAGCTCACCAAAATTAAAAGAAACCATATTCGCATTCTTGCCTCAGACCAAAATTTTAAATTTATTTATAACAAGTGTTATTATTATACCCACCTAGTTGATATTCAAAACAAACGATGTATAATCTTTTTCTTTGGACTTGAAATTAGCTACTAGAATGACACCGGATATTGTAATGCATTGATTGTAAAAATTATTAGCATATTTATAGAAATAAAAATTTGCTATAATATTTCTTTGGGTTTATGGCAAAATAAGCCGTATTAATTTAATTTATAAAAAAATTTGCTTGAAGTAGACCATTTTTGTAAAAATTATTCAATTTTATATGATTTGTCTAATTTGTATATGATGTACTAAGAAATACAAATTGCATTACCAAATGTAAAGATTATGTAACAATGCAACAATATTTCAGGTTTAATTATTTAGTTATGCATTTTAAAATATAATATTCTTGTTCAAATGAAAACTGCTGCATATATTTTTACTCTCACATGCAGTACTCGGTGCCTTTTGATAATGGTTATAATATGCACTTCATACAGTGGAGCATTCTTTTTATATTTCATATTAATATACCACTAGTCAAATTACGGGGATACAAATTAGCAGAGCTCAAATTTCCAGGGGTAAAATTACCAAGAAGTCAAATTCCCAAGAGTCAAATTACGGGGAGTCAAATTACCGGAGGTTAAATTACCGGGAGTCAAATTACCGGAAGTTAAATTACCTGGAGTCAAATCACCAGGGGATCAAATAACCAGATTATCAAATAACCAGGGGATCAAATCACTAGGAGTCAAATCATCGGGGGGAAAATACCAGGGAAAGATTACCGGGGGTAAAAATACCAGGGAAAGATTAACGGGGGTAAAAATACCAAAGAAAGATTACCGGGGGTAATATTACCCGAGTCAAATTATTAGGGAGACAAATTACCTAGAGCCATATTGAACTAATTCAGTGATTGAATTCCTTGTTTCATAATACAGAAGCTACATCATTGTTTTTTTAATATAAATTTCATAAAAAATCATCGATTTTAGCCACTAATAGAAAAGCTAGGAATTTATGCTATAATTTTCCGACTGGCTGAGTTTCTCATATCCTCAATATGGTGAAATCCATCCATCGCCTCTGTTTGATGTTAGCAGTTGCACTCAGGCCTCACCTTGCTAAATCACAATCATTAAAGTCTACCACAGATGCTCTGCTGAAATTAGCTTCAGAGAGGTAGATTTCTCATCATAGGTAATCTAAGCAGAAAATCTACAGAGGAAGATACACACATTATTGAAGATCTGAACCTTGTAACTTTAATCACTACCACACTACTTGTTAAAGAATGTGTGATCTAAGGATCTTTAAGTTCTTAGATAATACTAATGGAATTGGCTGAAGAAAGATATTCTGAAATCTTGCTTACTAAGCAGAAATAAATACCTTACTAATTTTAAGAGTTTACTTATCACAAATAAATAAATAGATCTATTAATCTTCATTTACTTTTTCAAACAAAAAGGAGCGTGAGTTAGGTAACTTAGAAAAAATTATCAGTTTATATTTCTTTTTCAAGTATACCGACACTACAGCATTATTATTGTAATTATACTTGAAAAATTTGGCACTAATAAACACTTAAAGCAGCTCTAGATCAGATTTCTAGTGGTGTGTTAATCTCCATACTATACCATATTATATTATCATTTAAATTTCGTAAACATTTAGCGATACATAATTTGAAAATGTCGATAATAAATTATAAATCATTTATGCATTTACCGCTAAAACACCGAAGCTTTTATCCTCTCTAGATTACGCAATAATCTCACTAATAATATCATAGTAATTCTTACCAAATCTCTACAAAATTCCTATAGATGTACAATGTAATAGAAAACTATTATATATTCTGGTAATTTTATTATTATCACATCATTTATCTCTATATTATATCTCACGATTTTCATATTAAAATATATTTCTCATCAATATTTTCCTAACGGAAATAAGCCAAGAAAAATTATTTCCGTACATAATTCAAGAGTCTGTCACCTTTCATTTCTAATAATATGAAAGACATAATAGTGGAGTCACCATCATCTCGATATAATGGCAATAAATAGTGTGCAGGAGATGTTTTTAGTTCTATGATAACATTAATGGTGTTAGCGATACATTGAGACGGAGAAAAATATGCTTACGCAGATAAAAATATCCTGGGAGCTCTTATAAATGAAAATTAATTGGGAGTCAGAAATATATTGCAGATGATCATTATTATTTATATTTCCTCCTTCAATTCATTACTCATGATTTCTTCTAATGATTCGCTAGAAGATAATTAATGAGAGTTAGCTGTAATTTACAGCTTAGAATTTGGTGTTTAATGGCAGCACGAAGAACCTTAGTAATTCATTTCTATTCCGCTCTAGTGGTCAGGTAGAAGATAAGACTCAGAAATTAATAGCCATGAATGCGATAAAGTGTGGTTAAGTTAGATTGCATGGTTAGGTCATTCATTATCAATTGGATTGTGATAATCACGGTTGTTTGAATTTGTTCCTTGAATCAGTTGTTCTTGTTGATATCTAATGATATGACATAGAATGTTCCGAATGTGCAGATCTGAAGTGATTAAAATATAGACATCTTTCTAACCACTTCAACAACTTCTTCTTTCTAATCACGTGAATTTATATTATACAAAGAAATTTAAAGTTGGATGTTCATCATTGTTGATGGCACTTGTTTGGTAAGATTTCGTTCATGGAGTTCCTCAAGGTAGTGCGCTAGGTTCGCTCCTTTTCCTTATTTTCTATCACACATTATATCTTTGTTATAATTTGCAAAACTGATGAATCTCTGATGATCTCATTTCTTGAGAATCGTGGACCTGTGCAAATTAGAATCGAATTAAAAGAAAAATCACTTCAAATCAAATTTGTCACTATAAAAATTCATTACAATAGTTTTTCTTTAGGAAAACTAAATACAACTGTGAAATTGTTCGGGGTGCGATTTGGAGCAATGAGAGAGAGTAAACACACTCTCTCATCACAAAAGTGTAACACGGGCAACAGTCGCATTGTATGGCTAGATTATATGAACAAAGATGAAAAGCAAGGAATTGAAAATTCTGTCGGTATTACAAGTATGTTTATTATATATTTTATATATAGCTGGATATATTCTGCTTTTTTTGATATCCAGCTCTATTCAAACGGTGCTCCGACTATTGGGTCCAGGACAATTGGGCCCCGCAACAATTGGGCTGTAATTACTAGGGTTTAGACAATATGCTTTTTGCAGATAAATATAATCTTGAGCATATTTAAAATAAAGAGTATTTCTAATAGGAAAAAATATTCTCGTTATGAAATTGAATTCTCGTTAAAAAAATATATTTTTCTATTAAAACATATTCTTTTCATGAATAAATATTATTTTTTATGAAACTATTGTATTTTTACTTTATAGAGATAGGCCAAGTACTCTACAATGAACTCCTGTGTAGTGAATGAGTAAGGATGAAGCCAATAGAAAATAATAATGATAGTATTATAGAAGAGGAACCTTCTCTCTCGAACCTTCTGTAAGGGTATTTTAGAAATAAATAGATAGAATAAATATTTTAGAAGATCGTTGCTGACCGAGACAGGCCGAAATTATTTGAATACACAAGCGAAATTAAGGCTAATGTGAATTTGTCGAAGCACGTTCAGTGTTCGATATTGAAAAAAAAAATATTACATAATGTATTCTGAAAATCTCATTTTAACCCAACAACCGTTTAAATTCTCTTAGTTCAATGTAACGAATAACTTTCAAAATATACCCGTTTCTTTAACCCAATATAACTGCGACAGAACTTTGTCAGACGATCTACACGTTCGATCCATACCAAACGAAATGATTCAACTTAATACGACTTATTAAACTCTTCAATGATTTCCATTGCACTCAACACTGCAATTTTCATTGAAATATTGAGTAGCATTCAAATGTGATTTTAGGGGCTTTCTATTATATCACTTATTAAGTTCATCAATCGAATTACAGCACATTTATGAATTGAGAATGAAAAGAATTTAAAGCATATTTTTGGAGAATATATCAGAATATAAAAGAAAATATATAGAGAAAATGGAAAAAAAAGTTCAAGAAAATATAACACATATATATCAAAGATAATATTGTCACAACCCTAGTAATAACGAAGCAATACTTCTTTATTGTGTCTGGTGTCCCAATTTTTCCAGAGCTTCTTAATTGTCTTCGGGTCAAATTGTGCGGGGACCAATTGTCGACGGGCCCAATTGTCAGTGGCCCCAATTGTCGTTGGGCCAAATTGTCGTTGGGCCATATTTTGTATTGGTCCAAGATACAAACAAATGTAGTAAGTGATTGTTCTCAAAATATAAATAATTAATGATTATTGTTTCCAAACTAAGTATAATAAGTAAGACATTACATATGGTAACATGGAAAATTAAGTTTCTTAATAAGTAATAAATATTGAAAAGCCTGACACTTTTTGCGCTACACTCTGCATGGAATTCTTTGCAGCAAAAACTACGGGAATATTAGAACTTTCTATTGAATAAAACCACCAATACGGTAGCAGAGTTTAATTACATAGTTGTAGCTATGATACTATAGTATACCCCTCTGATAGTTTATGCGGTCACAACATTTTGCAATATTGTTTTGACGTACAAAGACATTCTATTCATTCTGCAGTATATTTTTCGATACTTCGACATCGACTCAAACATCAAAAATGGAGATTCGGGAAAAGGGGTGAAAGGGACTAAAATTTACCTCAAAATTCATTCGATAGTTTAGTAATATAAAAAATAGATTCGTTTAAATAAACAAGGGATCCTAGAAGAGTTTAAAATATAATTTAGAAGTATAACGACAGGGTTTTGAACTTAATGAAGAAATATGAAGATTGGACATGGAATAATCGAATTAATGACTATATTCTTTTATAAATGTCTATGCACTCAGAAATACCAAAACTAAAAATGTTTAAATGTTGATAATGTTGTTCAGTTAACTACATCACACTGCAATATTATCTAACATGTGTTTTTTCATATAAAAATTATCTGTGAACTGGAAACAGGAAATTAAACCAACCAACCGATGTGAAAACGCTCTTGTTAACTTTATTGAAATTGTGTTAAGAACAATGATTCTACTTATGGTAATGTTACGTAGAGGGAGTAACTCCAACTAATGACAGGAATTTGTTCGTTTAAAATATAGCCTAAGCCTCTTATCTGAGTTTATGTCGCTAAATGTGTCCTGGAAAAATCGTGAAACTAATTAACTTCAAATGGCTTCATTTTCTGTTCGATGCCGGAAGTTATTTACAACAAATCACTGAGAATATCTTTGGAAATTGACACTATTATCACTATTGCTATTGGCAGCACTATTACACTATTAACTGCAAATGGCACTATTGAATGCTAAATATTGGCACAATTTGACTACTATTTGCACTATTGTTTTTGGCTCTGTCGCTATTGGCACTATTACTATTAGCACTATAGACTGCTATATCAATAATATTACAGCATGAGAAAAGAGTCACTGTGAATATGTACTATCAGAGAAAAGAGTCACTGTGATGATGTACTACCAGAGAAAAGAATCACTATGATGATGTACTATCAGAGGAAAGAGTCACTGTGATGATGTACTATCAGAGAAAAGAGTCACTGTGATGATGTACTACCAGAGGAAAGAGTCACTGTGATGAGGTACTATCAGAGGAAAGAGTCACTGTGATGATGTACTATCAGAGAAAAGAGTCACTGTGATGATGTACTACCAGAGAAAAGAGTCACTGTGATGAGGTACTATCAGAGGAAAGAGTCACTGTGATGAGGTACTATCAGAGGAAAGAGTCACTGTGATGATGTACTATCAGAAAAAAGAGTCAATGTGATTATGAACTATCAGAGAAAAGAGTCAGTGTGATGATGTACTATCAGAAAAAAGAGTCACTGAGATGATGTACTATCAGAGAAAAGAATCACTGTGATGATGTAATATCAGAGAAAAGAATCACTGTGATGATGTACTATCAGAGAAGAAAATCACTGTGATGATGTACTATCAGAGAAAAGAATCACTGTGATGATGTACTATCAGAGAAAAGAATCACTGTGATGATGTACTATTAGAGAAAAGAATCACTATGATGATGTACTATCAGAGGAAAGAGTCACTGTGATGATGTACTATCAGAGAAAAGAATCACTGTGATGATGTACTATCAGAGAAGAAAATCACTGTGATGATGTACTATCAGAGAAAAGAATCACTGTGATGATGTACTATCAGAGAAAAGAATCACTGTGATGATGTACTATTACAGAAAAGAATCACTGTGATGATGTACTATTAGAGAAAAGAATCACTGTGATGATGTACTATCAGAGAAAAGAATCACTGTGATGATGTACTATCAGAGAAGAAAGTCACTGTGATGATGTACTGTCAGAGAAAAGTGTCAATGTGATGATGTACTATCAGAGAAAAGAATCACTGTGATGATGTAATATCAGAGAAAAGAATCACTGTGATGATGTACTATCAGAGAAGAAAGTCACTGTGATGATGTACTATCAGAGAAAAGAGTCAGTGTGATGATGTTCTATCAGAAAAAAAGAGTCACTGTGATGATGTACTATCAAAGAAAAGAGTCACTGTGATGAAGTACTATCGGAAAAAAGAGTCACTGTGATGATGTACTACCAGAGAAAAGAGTCACTGTGATGAGGTACTATCAGAGGAAAGAGTCACTGTGATGAGGTACTATCAGAGGAAAGAGTCACTGTGATGATGTACTATCAGAAAAAAGAGTCAATGTGATTATGAACTATCAGAGAAAAGAGTCAGTGTGATGATGTACTATCAGAAAAAAGAGTCACTGAGATGATGTACTATCAGAGAAAAGAATCACTGTGATGATGTAATATCAGAGAAAAGAATCACTGTGATGATGTACTATCAGAGAAGAAAATCACTGTGATGATGTACTATCAGAGAAAAGAATCACTGTGATGATGTACTATCAGAGAAAAGAATCACTGTGATGATGTACTATTAGAGAAAAGAATCACTATGATGATGTACTATCAGAGGAAAGAGTCACTGTGATGATGTACTATCAGAGAAAAGAATCACTGTGATGATGTACTATCAGAGAAGAAAATCACTGTGATGATGTACTATCAGAGAAAAGAATCACTGTGATGATGTACTATCAGAGAAAAGAATCACTGTGATGATGTACTATTACAGAAAAGAATCACTGTGATGATGTACTATTAGAGAAAAGAATCACTGTGATGATGTACTATCAGAGAAAAGAATCACTGTGATGATGTACTATCAGAGAAGAAAGTCACTGTGATGATGTACTATCAGAGAAAAGTGTCAATGTGATGATGTACTATCAGAGAAAAGAATCACTGTGATGATGTAATATCAGAGAAAAGAATCACTGTGATGATGTACTATCAGAGAAGAAAGTCACTGTGATGATGTACTATCAGAGAAAAGAGTCAGTGTGATGATGTTCTATCAGAAAAAAAGAGTCACTGTGATGATGTACTATCAGAGAAAAGAGTCACTGTGATGAAGTACTATCGGAAAAAAGAGTCACTGTGATGATGTACTATCAGAGAAAAGAGTCACTGTGATGATGTACTATCAGAAAAAAGAGTCAGTGTGATGATGTACTATCAGAGAAAAGAGTCACTGTGATGATGTACTATCAGAAAAAAGAGTCAGTGTGATGATGTACTATCAGAGAAAAGAGTCACTGTGATGATGTACTATCAGAAAGAAGAGTCAGTGTGATGATGTACTATCAGAGAAAAGAGTCACTGTGATGATGTACTATCAGAAAAAAGAGTCAGTGTGATGATGTACTATCAGAGAAAAGAGTCACTGTATGGTGCTAGTTTCATAAGTCACAGTTTTCTAATTTTCTATTATTCTCAAATCCTGTAAATTTATTGTCGTGTACGTAAACTAAAATAAGTTTTGCAATCAGTGAAAGTTATTTTTGAAAAAGTGAAATTAATGATTAGTTAACCATTGTACAGACAGCTTATCTCACATATCATTACTATCAATTTTTTTACGAAATTAATTATTTAAGATAACATTATAACTCATTTTAATTAATATTTTAATTCCTATCTATTAGCAACAAAGAAAGTGAAATGTTTAATTATTCTAAAGATAATGAATAAGAAATTGGTGGAAAATAGGGTCAGAATAATCTAAAAGCTAAATATTTGAGGTACTAGAGAATTGATAAGGCTATAATGACGATATTTTTAATTCTCGAGGTTAATGGGATAATTAGGATTTTATAAAATACCTAATTAGTTGGGAATACTAAAAAAATGTTCACTAGGTCGTCCTTTGCATCTTGTACTCAACTTAATGTGATTCGGGTAAGCACAGGAGTGTTTCAACTTAGGGTGATGGTAGTATATTCAGAGAAGTGAGTTCAGGATTATCACAAGTGTTTAGGTAACTGAAAAACACTATGTAATTGATTAGGTTTAAACTCACCGAGGCGGTGAAAAAAAAACGACAAAGCGATTGTGAATATTATATACAGAACTAACATTCTCAACAAATAAATATAATAAGAGTATCGCCCAAGCGGCAAGCAATAATCAATGATGACAAAAGATGGTCCCCAATATAATAATAGTAAATGGAAAGCAAATGATATATAAATGAGGCTTACAGAAATTGATCCAGTTAATCTGTAATCAATGAAGGAGAGTCTATCTTCTCACTTCCAAGTGTTAAATAATGGTATTGAAAACTATTCTCCTAAACATTACCAATATCCTACTCGGCAACTGGGAAAATACCAAAAAAAAATAAAAATGATATTAGCAACAAATATTATTTCTTGCCCATACACTTGTGAAACTTCTTAAGTAGGTAATTTTAATTCAAAGATAAGAATATTATAAGAAAGTTTCTTAGTAATTATAATCCAAAATTAAGAGTATATTACTTAGGAACAGACAGCGATTTGGGGGAGGGGTAGGGGTTGGTTCCCCTGGCCCTGATCCAATTGGTAATTAATAATCAGCCCCTATTAATGTCATGCTTATTTTATTATCTTCCTATGTTATTTTATTTTTATGTGAATTGGAGAGAAAGAATAATATATTAATATGGAACTTCGTATAATGAAATATGTGTAATAGACGAGTATAGACCGTATATTTTATTAAAGTTAAAGTTAGTGTAATGATGTAATCTATACAGTATGGAGTATGGACCACAAAAAAAGGTAGCCGAATTTAACTGTTTATATTGACTTTGATTTCATTTGCAAAGCCTTCAAGTTTTGCAAATAGAATATAGTTACTGGAACACATTTTATAAATTACTTCTACAATTTTTTTGGTGGTTGGTTCTGTGTTCTGGTTCATATTATACGTGATAAAGTACTTTGAATGTAAAACATTAGTGTGAAGTCATACTAATTTAACAGCGGTACAGAAATTTATAATGCAGTTGCTATAAATATTAATTTCCTTATGGTATACTCCAGAGATGATAACTTGCACCATTTTCATTGCCATTGCACCACTTAATAGTTTTGACGCAAGTTTCTTTTATCTCCGAGTTACGTATGTACTGCTCCGGTCAGGTGTAACACTTTAGATTATGATAAAACTTTTGCTCTTCTTGCACATTCCATGCGGCAATAGACTTTGAAACTCTTTGAAGTTTTTGTAAATTGAAAAAAAACATAGTTGATGTATTAAAGTGTCATAGTTTAGAGATTAAAACTTACAATTTAAACTTATTCTAACCTAGTTAAGTATTAGCATAGTTAGGTACATTTTGATGTGCAATACATTGGGAGAATTTAAGAGATTTGAACATTAAACCATGACATTGAAAATTGAAACTCCTAATTAATCGAAAAAAGTAGTAATAACCATTTTATTTGTAAATATATATGTTAAGATTATTTGAATTGTTTGTAGTATACAAGAAATACACTAAGAGAAAATATGTAGGGATTTCAGCGTGTAACAATGAATAGAAAAAAATTGGATTTTAATTATTTCTATTTTAACCCTAGTAACCTAGCCTTTAAAGTTTGCTCAGTAACATAGGGACTGGTCCTTGCGCGCCAGTCCTCACTAAAACTGTTATAAAATCTTAACAAATTGACTTATTGATATATTTTCTCCATAATAACCTTCACACATCCATTGGTAAGAGCCAAACAATAATTATCTATATAAAATAAAATTAACAATAATTAAAGATAAGAAACAAATATTTCTTACGTTTTCTAACAATTTTCGCAAATGCCATTTTCACCACCCATCAAGAAAATCCTTATAACATTCACAAAAATCAATAAAAATTTAACTGTGAATGGAGACAGGTTCAAGAATGACAAAAATATCGAAAAAATGCATGTATCTTCAATAGTTTTTGAAATATACTAACTTAAACTTGTGTTTTTTTTTTTGAGACACCCTGTATATTTGCATAAATGCTCATAATATGAGTATCTTGCTATCTATCACCTTCTTTTTTGTATAATCTTATGAATTTATCTTGAAAAATAAAAGTCATGAAAAGACAGCTTCCAAATAGGTTTAAAAATAAAATTATAAATATTTTTCCATAAGGACTGGTGCGCCTGGACCAGTAGTCCCTAGGTTACTTGGGTTAATAGAAATAATATTGGATTTTATAATTTATTTATCCTTGGATCACATTATATCCTATGATACTCTACAGTGAATTAACGTAAGCTAGAAGTAGTTTAATTGAGTTTTCAACTCTCAGTGTAATTAATTAGAGTAGCTTCTAAATTAGTGGAGTGCATTAAGTACCAAAATAAAGATGTCCCATCTGCACAACAAACAAAAAGCGAACGAAGTTGAGGGAGAGTTTTCAGCAGGTGATGTAACTAATGACTCAACTTACCTGGAACTTCCACCACGGCAACTTGTTTGCAGCTACACAGCTTCTCACGCTCACAGTAATCAGTAGAGCCCGGATTTCTATGCTCTAACAAAATAACAGCATAGAATGCTATAAAAGTATAGATGGTCTATATGTTTCATAGGCATTTATCTAATTTGCATACAAAGCATATATAATTCTATTTGAGGATATTTTTGTCTGTGCTACAGCATGCAAAATTCTATTTGAGAGATATCAAAGTTTACGCTATAGTTGGCTCCATTTTCTATTAACAGTTTTTTTATGTAATATTTTAGCAAGTCATTTAGTTCCAATTCCTCTTAGTCTTAACAACTCTTAATAATGCCTAAAGTTAAGCGGTCTGATAACGTCATGATACGAAATTTAGTTGATGAATTTAGAGATGCGTTATGCATTGATGTATTGAAATGCAAGTCATGCAATGTGAAGCTAAGTAGCTACAAGAAATCAAATGCTGTAGCAAACTTTAAAACAGGTAAACATAGACGTAAGAGTGTAAATTTAGTAGATTTGAATGAGGATGATGCCAACATTATACCAACCGTTTTGTAGCAATTAATCCTGGATTGACACACATAGAAAGAGGTGCAAATTGAAAGGAATATAGCACAAATGCAATGTATTTCAAGTACACTCCGTTGACATCAGTTGAAGTAGAAAGAAGCTTTTCAAAACCTAAAATGTTACTGAGCGATCACCGAATATCTGTAAAACAGAAAATGTTAAAAAACAATTAAACAAATCATGTTTCACCCAATTGTTAAATTATTTATATTCTAAATATAGTACGTTTCTATCATTTTTATTTAGCTTGATGAAAAAATAATTAAATCTCATTATTTACTATATATTGTTATATAGAGACTTATTTTTCTTGTTCTGATATTTTGTTAGATATTAATGAAATTTTAGCTATCTCTTAGTTGAACTAAGAATCTGAAAAATTATCGTTTATGATTTTTTGTTGCTAAATTATATAATTGTCATATAATAATAATAATGTGATGCACAAAATGTGGTTTGATTTTCAATTCCATTTTGAAAAATTACAAAATATTTATTTCGATAATTTTCCATTTGAAAACTGGAAACATTATTCAACCTCATAAATACAACCTCAAAATTAAAGAAAAGTATACGTAATTAAGTCTACCATTCGACTCATACGGCATGTTTTTGAATAAAGAAAACGTTATTTGAAATATAACTATTCAATTTATAACGGTATATTTAGCATAGACTTTAAGCTATAGAACATATTCTTTAAAAGCATATTTTGCATAGTTTTTAGTGTTATTCCGCCTAGATTGAAAGGGCATTGAAATCCGGGCTCTAGTAATCAGACACTCAGAGTACTCGCAAAGTTGGGGTTATTGTAGATTATGATAGGTTTATTAATATTTAATGTTTATATTTTATCATGACAACTTAACGCTCACTTCCAAATACTGTTACCATTCACTTTCCAAGTACTTTAGGTGTCCGAGTATTGCAACTTTTCCCATTAAGTTTTAACTATAAGACTATAGGTTAACTAAATAGGTAACTACCTAGTTACATTAGGAAAAACAGCCAAATAATTCATACCTATCTATACTCTATACTGCAAGTTACGAGTTATGATACGCAAGATACAGGAACATAAACGGGTATAGTAACTAATAGACGACGCAAAAAAATGACGTCACCACAACAACACATTCCTTGTTTGTGACCGAGCGGCTCGTAATTCCTCGTATTTGCCTGTTAATATCGAAAAGTTTAAAGTCATTTTTATAAGGGTTTCGTGAAAAAGAAAAGCGAAAATGACGATTGAACCTTAAGGTTGCCGGTAAATTGCTCGAAAGACAATTTCTCGAATACAATTGCTTGAAAAACAATTGCTCTAATGAACAATTATTGCTCAAAAGAACAATTGCTTGAAAGACAATTGCTCGAAAAACCATTGCTCGAACGAACAATTGCTCGAGTTATCAAATTGCTCGAATGAACAAAATTGCTTGAATTATAAAATTGCACAGTTTTCGATTTTATAAAAGTCAGTTATTCATGAAGTGGAACTGCACCTAACAATCCTTGTTTCTTTTTAGTAATTGATCATTAATCATTCTATAAATGATTTTAACTATTACTCATTCTGCATAATCTTTTTTTTAGACCGTTTGTGTCATCTCGTAAGTAACATGTGAATTGGAATCATGTGGTGAATCACTACTATTCATGTTTTTCATAAAACCTGAAAATTTATTTATTACTAGCCTATCTGTATGTGGTACCTCAATAGGTGAAATACCTCAAAGTTATGGATGAGTTTTAATAAATTTACAAAAAAAAATCGGGTTTTATGATAAAAAAACATGAATAGTACTGATTCACCACATGATTCCAATTCACATGTTACATACGAGATGACACAAACAATCTAAAAAAAGATTATGCAGAGTGAGTATTAATTAATATCATTTATAGAATGATTAATGATCAATTACTAAAAAGAAACAAGGATTGTTAGGTGCAGCTCCACTTCATGAATAACTGACTTTTATAAAATCGAAAACAGTGTGATTTTATAATTCGAGCAATTTTGTTCATTCGAGCAATTGTTCGTTCGAGCAATTGTTTTTCGAGCAATTGTCTTTCGAGCAATTGTTCTTTTGAGCAATTGTTCTTTCGAGCAATTGTTTTTCGAGCAATTGTTTTTAAGGGGACCGTCCGCGAAGAAATCTCAAAATTTTATCTTTTTTTTTATTGTGTAAATAGTTGTTTTATAACCTTCTTATAGTGTGTGCAAAATATCAGAAGTCTCGTATAACTCTAACCCCCTGGGGAGAGGGAGAAAGGGAAAAGTGGGCCGGGGGATAGGGAGTCAATATGTACTCTAAAAACCATCTCTCAGCCAATTATAATTCGTAATAATTAATTATCTCGCTATATCTGGTATCTAACCTACCACTATATAACGCCCACATCAATGAATTCAAAGAAAGATTGCTCAGTTATCCCTAAACCTTCGAAGTGGATGGATGCTGCGTGTCAGATCATCAAACTTTGAAAGGAAATTCCTACTAATTTTGAGATCTACAAATCTTGTAATTCAAAACCCCGCACATTTTTTTGGTTGAAGCTAGAGCATTGCGGTTTTTTTAATTCGATTCTCCTGGTAATTCTCTACAAAAGCTTGAGGATCGATTTTTGAATTTCGAAATACAATTTTTTTTTTTAGAAATATAATTTTTTTTTTTTTTGAAAATTTTAGTTTTTTCACGAAAAATCAAATTTTCCGTAAACTAATTCGAAATTCAAAAATCGATCTTCAGGCTTTTGTAGAGAATCACCAGGAGAATCGAATGAAAAAAACCGCAAACCCGTAGCTACAAAAACTGTATTAGAAGTACATGTTTGAATACCCAGTTCGAAATTCGTTCGAAATTCGAATAACTTGTTTTCTATGCGTCTAATCGAAAAAATGCCACGAACAAAAACATAATATTATTCAATTTTATATTTAGGAACCAAGTTTCATAACCGTAGCTTTATTAATAAATTTGTTTACAAAATTTACGGACGGTCCCCTTAAGCAATTGTCTTTCGAGCAATTGTTTTCTAGCAATTTACCTAGAACCATATTTCAGGTGTGTTTTCATCGTTCATTTCTTTAACTTATCTATAAAAAATAGTGTCTTGAACATAATATTTTGCTACCTAAGAGCCTGAACTAGTGCTAGTTAACTGCTAAATTGTAGTTCATATGAATAACATAGGAAAAGAATAATGGAAATACAGTTGTATCAATGCCTAGTTAGTAATTGATAAGAAAAAAATTAAATTTAGAAGTGACTAAGTTTAAGTAGGTTTTCCCATGTTTCAAAGTATGGTCAGAGTCGCCATTTCCAGTCATCTGGTTGTCATGTCAAACTAAATTCGATCAACTGATAACAATACCCGATATGTTACTTTATCCTGATGAGACTGTTCCACATAAAAAAAATATTGATTAATGAGAGAGTTAAATAATAATTATAAAATATTTTTTACGTGTTCGAAAACGTGAAACAGTTCAATAACTTGGAACTTCCCCTAGTCAGTTATCTCATAAGTATAATCGAAATATCTAATCAAATCCAAATACATTTTCATATTCACATACACATATCTCAATGAAATAATAAAACTAGACTACTAGTATATAAACAATGATATCTAAAATGGTAGAATTATCAAATTTACTTCTCAAATCAAAAACCTTCATTGAAATAACAGTCACGAACCCTTCGATTCATTTGTTCTCGGAAAAAAATATTGAACATGTTTAATATCACGGATATTTCGAAGCTTGTGTTCTTCGACAATTTGCCCGTCATTTCGCAGACAAATTTTTTCACGGATACAATATTTCAAAGAAAAATGAGCATTTGTCGAAGCGGTATGACAGGCCTTAAGACTATTATTTGTGAGCTATAAGGTCTTCTCCAGGCTTCAATTAATTAATTATTATATTACATAATATTGTAGAAATTTCAGGTCGAATATCAATAATCTAAAAATTGCATACAATTTTGTTCAGTAAATATTTTTTATAAGCTTTTAAATTTTTAGATACTCTGTGTGCAACAATAGTACGAAACACTAAAGCGACTCTGAAGAAAGTGTTTGTACACTCTTTGTAGTGATTTCCTGTAAGAATTTTATCAACATATATTGCATGTCTTTCGTTCGTTATTTAGGAATTTCCTAACATATTTTCTTTCAATATTAAATCACTATATGATTTTTTCTTTTTAGAATATATTGGATGAAAGCTGGCTTTCCGGAAGGAATTTAAAATAAGCAAACAATCTTTATCTCTTACTTATATTGTAACATATACTGTAGTTTAATGATTATAAATAGTTTTAAAAAGATAAAAAGACGAATATACTTTCTAGAAGATTCTGAAAATGAGGTTTTCGGATGGAGTAAATTGAGCTTATCATATATATTACACTCTATGAGTTTAGATATTATACTGATAGTTTCAATCGTATACCTCATATTTTTTTAATTGATATAAAGACAGTGAGTTCATTTCTAAAGAAATTCATTGTTCAGTCGAGGTTTTTTTTCATCTTTTGTTCCTGGTGATGAATAGGAATCTTTCTATTCGAAAGCTTTAATCATAAAAATACCTTCAACGTTGAGAGTTTTATGACTCTTTAATAATATGGAAATTCCATTCGGTTTAAATCTTTTCAGTCAAACGAATAAATGATATCAAATTTCTTGATTTTTACATAAAATGATGAGTGACAATAGCCGCATTGGTTAAAACAATAAATATATTCTTGGAAAGAGCTTCTAATTTTTATTAAATTTTAAATAAGCATTTAATTCTTATCAAGTTTTTAATTTTACATTTTAAAATATACTATGAAACTAATAGAATGGAGGAAAATGAGAATCATTTTAACGATAGAGGGTTTCTTTGATACAGTGGGTTTCGGTGAATAAGGGAATATTGAGTTAGCTCTTCACTAAAATAGAAGAATGTATAATATTATAAAGAAATAAAGTGCGAACTGAACTAAATTAACATTGAAAAAAAATTGTACATAGGAAAGATAATAGTGATTGAAAATAATAATCATTGATAATATTTTAGAACACAACTCAATTTACGATGCTTTTATTTCATGCATGAAAGAAATGAACAAAAGAAGACAGTCTTCCAAATTTAGGGACTAGAGAGCGTAAATGAAATTCTGCCGATATTTCATATTATAATATTTTGCTTAGCGATAATAAAGTCTAGTGAAACGGCTACCAATATTACATTTACTTTATCATATCAAATATATTAACAATAAAGGACAGCAAAATACTACCAGAATTACATTTACTTTATCATATCAAATATATTAACAATAAAGAACAGCAAAATACTACCGGTATTACATTTACTTTATCAAATCCAATATATTAACGTTAAAGCACATAGAAATTTTGATATAAAGAGACAATTATTGACACATAATGGCTATTGTAAAACATCACAAGGCTACCCAGGAAGCTTTTCTGCGCTCTTTGGCAACCCTTTTTTTGTAAAGTAAAGCTGCGCACGGAATATTGTTTGGTTATATCGAGGAATGTGACATTGTGCATATTGCATATATGCTTTAAATAGAACATATATTTCAAGAACATAAGATATGCGCGTGTGTGCATATATGCTAACCTATAAATATAAACAACTTGGTCAATTTTGTATACGGAACTGTCTGACACAGCGGTTCTCAATACTGTTTTTTTTCTGGAACGATTTTAACTGTTTTAGCACGAATGCTTCAGTAGATTTTATCTGACAGATTATTCAAATGTTAAAAACTTTGTTGGTGGTATATTCAAACAGCAAATAATTTGAAAATACATTTATATAACACTTTCAATTGGTGATTATAATAATTACTACTAGTAATTTGGTAGCCGATAAATTGCTTTAAAATAATTGCTTTTAAAGTCAATTGCTCGAAAATAATTGCTCGAAAAACAATTACTCTAATGAACAATTTCTCGACATACAATTGCTCGAAAAACAATTGCTAGAATGAAAAATTGCTCGAAATGCAATTGTTCGAAAAACAATTGCTCTAATGAACAATTGCTCGAAATACAATTTCTCGAAAAAACAATTGCCCGAATGAACAATTGCTCAAAAACTATTGCTCGAAAAACAATTGCTCTAATGAACAATTGCTCGAAATACAATTTCTCGAAAAACTATTGCTCGAATGAACAATTGCTCGAAATACAATTGCTCGAAAAACAATTGCTCGAAAGAACAATTATTGCTCAAATGAACAATTGCTCGAATGAGTGGATTGCTCGAAAGAGCAATCCTAAGTGTTTCCCATTGATCTAAGTGTGTCCTGTTGATCCTAAGTGTGTCCTGTTGATCCTAAGTTTATCCTGTTGATCTTAAGTGTGTCCTGCTGATCCTAAGTAGGTCCTGTTGATCCTAAGTGTGTCCTGTTGATCCTAAGTGTGTCCTGTTGTTCCTAAGTGTGTCCTGTTGTTCCTATGTGTGTCTTGTTGTTCCTAAGTGTGTCCCGTTGATCTTAAGTGTATAACTTGTATAATAATTAAACATTTATTTTCCTATATCGAATGAGGCACATATCCTGAGACTCTTCAAAAGTTTTTGAAAATGACCCCCTCTATAGCCTGAATACTGTACGACGCACACTTTATAACATTCTTGTAAACTTTCTTGAGAGTCTCCTGATTATATCTTTCAGTTACGCTTCGAACATATTGTATAAGAGACTCAATGGAATCTGTTTTTCTCCTATAAACTCGAGTTTGTAGCAGCCCAGAAGTGAAATTCTTAAGGGTTGAGATTTGAATTGTGTTCTTGACAGGGATTTTCTGCTCTTCTGCTAATGACTCAAGCTCGAAACTTTTCATCAAAATATTATAGATCATCATTTGTGCAATGAGATAGAGCCGTCTTGCATACACCAAAATGAAGAACGAGTTACAGAATGGCGTATCCCGGGCCAAATATTGTTCTGAAGAAATATGAGGTATGAAACACCATTCACTGATGACAAGTTGCCATCATCGTCAAGAAATGCATGGACAATTGGAACCATTCCATAGATAATAGCAATGAAGATCATTACATTCACATCATATCTATCATTTGTTTCGCATATATTTCGAGGATTTCCATTTGTCAATACTTCGTCGTTTATCTGAAGTTTTTTAACGGAGGCAAAAGAACTATACATCTGTCCGAAAGATTCTATCGAAAGTGTAAGATGGTTGCTGAAGAATCCATTCACAAAAATGTCCTCTCTTCTCTGCCTATAAGTTACTGGTTAAAATGAAGTGAATGATAAGACGGAAACGAAGTTCACATCTGACGGTCTTTCAGAACGTAGTTTTGATGGGTAAAATTTGCTGAGACGCTTTTCTGAGAGAACAACTGGGGGTTTCTTCAAAGAATCTCTTCTCCTCCTGAATTAGTGCTTCTGTTCTTTTTGATTTTGTTTTCATTTTTGTTCCTAGTGGATTGAACCATTCTCATTGAAAAGATCACGAACTCTTGTGAATATTTTATTTAGATGATAAGACCCCATCCAATGATCTTGAAGTGAAGCATGAATTCTCGGCGTACTGCAGGTCGATCCATATTTTCTCACAATCAGAATACATTTTTCAAGTTGAAAATGGTTAGATACCTATCCGGATTTTTATTGGGTGATAAAACTCCACCCTTTTTGATATAATTACGTTAACATAATACGACTTGAATCATTTTAGGTTCTCCAATTCCCAATTTAAAAATGATACTTCTGTTCTAATGGAACCGAGTGGTGAACCAGTGGCCAAAATTATATCGCGTCTTACAGGACGGTTATTTTTTTATTTTGGTGTCCCGTGACTGGCAATCTGGTGTCAATTCCATGCAGTAATGATATAACTGAAGGAAAATAAGGTCTCACACCGTCGTTCTCAGCGTCCTGCAATCGCTGCAACACTCTTGTGTATATCATAACTATATGGACGGAACACAGTTTATTCTGTATGAGTGTATACTAAAAAAGAAATATAAATGAGTATGAAGACATTGCTTGAAGAGGTGAAACAAAATATATGCATTTTTTTTAAATTACTGACGACTTGTCCTAGATTGTAATTTTTGTAAGTACAAGATGTTACTTCCCAGTAACTTGACCCTAAGTGAAGCCAAACGACTCTACCTAGAATAAAATTTTACATCTCTTATAGTTCATGAGCTAACACTAGCGCTATCTATTAAATGCAAAATTACCCTTTGTAGTAACATGAGTACCCTCATTGTAGTGACTCTCCCCTTGCATTCACGAAATCTTTTGAGGAACATTTATTGAGCTGCTTGCTGAGTTAATTAACAAATGCTCACATCCTTTGAATTCGTGATGATATTTTCCCCCTCAATTTTGATTATCTTCTGATTTTTGAAGAGTCGCACACAGCCTGTCAAAGATGGCAGAATTTTGAGAGAAATCTTTCATATCGTAAAATGATCTAATGAATTGGATTTGAAATGTTATTACTGTTACCTAAATATCATAGAGTACTAAATTTCCTTGATTAACATGCCCGTTTAAAATATTCATACCTTTGAAAACTCTTGTAAGTTTGTCACATTACTTTCTTTATAACATTACCTTACCAAATTGAAAATAAGAGCAGGTTTGTGGCAGCATTTAACCCTTTAGCGACCAGGTGGACACTCGTGCCTCCTTTCATATAGTAGTCCCATGGGACCAACTGGCCATATGTGTCCTCTTCAATTTATTTTTAATAATTAAAAAAAAAATCTCATCAAATGATTTTTATATCCTCACTGATGTCTAAACTCAAAAAAAAGTTATCAAATATTTTATTCAAAGTCAGAAAAAACAAAAAAAAGTGGCTCGCTAAAGGGTTAAACCGATCGGAGTAGTCAACACGGGAGCTGCGAGAGTGCAGCGTGGGAGCCAAACTCCCTGGTTAAACTGAAGGAGATTAAAAAATATGAAATTTATTTATTGCCATAAAATGAATAGACTTATGAATAATAAGTAAAATGAATAATAACTTAATAATTGATATAAATTTTTCTAATTAAATAATAACTACATTTGCCATAATTTAATTAATTAAATGAATAGAATACCATCTATATAGATATACTTTGTTTGTTCATTTCTATCAGTGAACTAACTAAACGAACTATTTTCACTTTTCATAATTTGATTATTTGAGTAATGCACAATCTTCGTACTTAATGATCATAAAATAGTCTATTTTATTCTGAAGTGGGAAGCGCTACTTTGAAAAGCGATGACTCTGCCGCTGCAGTTACATGCTAAACATTATCACAAAACAACGGCGCTCTCGAAGCCACTACTGCACAATGTAGCTACAGCGCTACTTTGAACTGATTAACTTTTTGTAGCGTGGATTTGCTCATTGGCTTAAAAAGAAACTTGCTAGGTTTAAGTTATTTTCATGCATGAAAACGCACCTTCTCACTCTGTTCAGGCAACTGTGAATTTATTGAGAAGTTATTAGTTCATTGATGATAAATTAGTGGTATGGCACAGTCTCTCTCCAGATTTAATCTCAATTGAAAAACTTCGGTCTATCCTGAAGCAGAATATGTATGTGAGAAGACGTCGGTTCTCGTCGAAACAAGAGGTTTGGAAGAAAACTGAAGACTCCTGTAAAAAAATAACATCTGACTCAATTCAAAATTATAGTTTGTTTTTGAAAGTGGTGGAAAAGAAGAGAAATAATACTATATTAACTTGAAATTTTCTTCACATAATTTGTCATCTTTTATTGAAATAATACTTTACTGTAAACTACCCATGAACGCAATTGTTAAAAGAATGTCCATTTGAATGATTAAATCGTTTTCATGAATTTTTAGCGTTATGCCTTTGGTACACTAACAATAGTTAACTTTTAGTAAAATTGTTGTGATATCCGAAAAAAATGTATTAACTTCAATTCAAAAGAAAAGTTACTCTAACTGTAAATGAATATTTCCTGAAATTTTCAAAACAAACTACTAAGCTAAACCCATTTTATCGCAAAAAAATGCATCTACATAGAGAAACAAAGACGATATGTTGGTTGATTGTGTAAAGATCAACGTTCAGCGATTATCTGTATGCAATAGTTCAATGCTATTCCTATGGGGCTGTTTTACAAAGAGTGATTATCGCTGAGCAATATCGTGGGGAGATCATCGCTCAGCGATGATCGAAACAATCTCTGAAAGCTAAAAGTACCTTAAGGCGGCTTTGTTTCAATATCCACTGCAGTCACATTCCTTTGTTCATTGTTTCAATATCAATATCACTTTGTTATACTTCGCAAAATTGTGGATGATTATGTTTTGATCGGAAATTTTTACGTACGAATTTTTTTTTATCGTACGAATAACATAGGAAGGTTTTTTATTTGTATTCTCGTCATTCGCATTAATCAAAAATTAATCCGCCAAATTTCTCTAAATCTGGTGAGACGATTTTTCATTAAATGGGAACGATTTGATTAGATTTTGGGAGCGAGCGGGTCAAAGGTTAAGGTCAAAGTCATTCATAACTCAAAAAGTGTTCGTCCAAATTATCTGAAATTTGGTAAGAAGATTGGTCATTATCTAGGAGCGATATGATTTTATTTTGTGTAACGATTTGGTCAAAGTTCAAGGTCATTCATTACCTGCGCAAAAAATGGATATTCCCAAAACCTTCTCGGAATATTCACAAGGAATATTCCATGATGATCATTTTTTGATATTCAGGGAATGCAGTTTTTTGACACTTTTATGGAATAGTCCCATAAATCACAAGGGAAAATCTAGGGAATCAAGGAAACGAAGTTCAATGGAATAATGAAGGAATGCCAATAGAATAAGACATCCAGAGTAAGAGGGAATATTGAAAGAATACCTATGGAATAAGACAACTAAAGGAAGAGGGAATATTGAAAGAATACCTATGGAATAAGACAACTAAAGGAAGAGGGAATATTGAAGGAATACCTATGGAATGAGACATCCAAAGTAAGAGGGAATATTGAAGGATAACCTATGGAATAAGACAACTAAAGGAAGAGGGAATATTGAAGGAATACCTATGGAATGAGGCATCCAAAGTAAGAGGGAATATTGAAGGAATACCTATAAAATGAGACATCCAAAGTAAGAGGGAATATTGAAGGAATACCTATAGAATGAGACATCCAAAGTAAGAGGGAATATTGAAGGAATACTTATGGAATAAGACAACTAAAGGAAGAGGTAATATTGAAGGAATACCTATGGAATAAGAAAACTAAAGGAAGAGGGAATATTGAAGGAATACCTATAGAATGAGACATCCAAAGGAAGAGGGAATATTGTAGGAATACCTATGGAGTAAGTCATCCAAGGGAAGAGAGAATAATTAGGGATTACCCATGGAATAGGTCATCCAAAGGAAGAAGGAATATTGAAGGAATAACAATGGAATAAAACATCCAGAAGAAGAGGCCACGATGAAGGAATATCAATGGAATAAGTAATTCAAAAGGAGGGAATAAATGAAACTAAATAACTTAGACTACGAGTGGCCGTGTAACACTAATTACTTGAGTGCATAGCTCAATTGTCACATAGCTACACACCAAGAAGTGTACCGTGAACAAATAACTTTGTTTTGAAAATCTACGAATATTAAAACTTAAATTTCAGGACACATTATTTAAATCTAGGTATTTTCACAATTGCCCCTTTGTACTGGTATGGAATGAAAGAAGCTAAACATACGTCAATCATTTTATTAAAATATCAAATCGCACATGATTTAGAAAGGGCTTAAATTAATTAAACATAAATTAATTCCTGTGTAACTTTTTTACATGTTATAAAGGCTCAATCTATTAGCTGTCAGTAATTTTCACTCGATATTTCTCACTTATTCTATAGCGCCATGGTTGTACTTTTCACTTGCAAAGTTTTCAATTTTTAGTTAAGAAAGGCTCACAGGTTTCACCATCACCTTCTCATTTTCCTCTTCCATCTGTTAATGCAGTCAACACTCAACAGTGCTATCGTCACTTTTTACAAAATTATTGACCACTACAATCGATTGGTGGTAGCGTAGCTTACATGTGCCACTTTCCTGTGTGACAACTATATAGTACAAAGTCTTTTGTATTTGGTTCTTTACTTAACGAGGAGCAAATTTATTCAATCGAACAATTAATTTTGTCATTAATCTTAAATTCCTTCATATTGAGTATAGTGGTGTCAGTGCAGCTATAGTTTTAGAGCAAGCGCTTCATACTATATAGTACACACAATGAAATGAAGAGGACATGTCTCTAGATTTGTAACTTCTTAGTCAACCATATTGCCAGAAACTGTGATAGTAGTACCTACGGAGAAATAAAATAATTAGTCATCATTTATCAATAACCTGTATTCAATTAGTTAATCCATAAATTAAATAAAAACCTAAGTGAAATTATTCTTTCAAATTTAAAAAAAAGGGAAAAAGTAGATCTTAAAGGGAATACAGATTTAGATAAGAAAAAAGTTTTGAGAAACAATATGGGTAAAAAAATAAAAAAAAATTCAAATATAAGTAAAACAAGAATTAACGAAGAAAAGCTACTATGAATATTATTTACACTGAAAACCATTATTGGCACTTTTAAAATTTTACTATTAAACTCTAATCAGTTAAAGAACAGGTCACTGAAGAAATAATTTTATGAAATTTTATATTTCACTTACAGAGGCTAGAGAATGTATATTGTTTAACCTAGGTTATAGCTAAATATTAATAAACATTTCATAATAAAAATTAACATAGTGAATCCATTTACGATCAAAGTATAAACTAAGTATACATATGAATAGTTATAGGCCTACAAACTGAAATAGTACGGTAAAGATAGCTAGGGTAAGTAGGGTCACGCAGGTATATTACGACACTTTAATTTTTAATTGCGTTCTTCTCAAGAGAGTCTAAAAACATTCTGAACCGAAATAACATTAAAATGTTGCATAGCTATCAAAAGAAGCTTAGTGCATGCTATAATTTGTTAATCTAAGTTTTTAACGTGTGTTTTGAAGCTATGATGTGTATGTTGTTAGAGGCCGCAGTTAGTTAGTGTACCGCAATTTACCTACACCACATATAATTCACCACATATAAATATTTAACTTTAAACAAAAATTTAAAATAGTTGAGTGATAACTGCTGTTGATAAAATATAAACAATGGTGTACATTCGTTAAACATTTGCAATCACAATACTAACTTCTTTTTTTCTTGAATTGACACTAACTTAACTACTGTCTCTCATAGCCCGTCTATAACGTCTGCACTGCACTGCTGCAAGTCGAAAACTAAATTGGATAAAAATTATTCTGGGTACCTGATTCGCAACTTTTTCTAGTTTCGGATTTCATAAAAACGAAATAATCAATTTTTGTAGGTACTACTAATTTCTAATAGGGAGCCAGCATTTAATTTGCTCATCCGAAACTCTATTCATTTAGATCGAAATTTTAAATTCACTTGGTGGTTTAGTATCTGCTTAAGAACAAAATGCCATATCGATGACGTTTTGAAATACAAGAGACTGGAAGAAGCAACCAGAAAGGAAAGTGAATTTTAGGAGAAGTCTCATCAGAAGTCAGTGACAATGCTCATGGATGCAGAAAAGCTCTGTGAAAGAGTTTTGTATGAATGGAAGATGAAAATAGAAGGACATACCTAACACGGAAATCTAACACCTCATAGACATAGTTGAAGAGCTTAACTCTTGCGCTATCTTCTAAAACTACAAGTAGCGTTAAAAATTATATAGATGATAAAAATTAGAAGAGAACATATGAAATCTAAATTACAACAGTTCATCTTACAAACCCACGTTTCTTAGTTTTCAAATTAGACAACCAAATTCTAAGGAAATAGAAAAAAATCATAGTTCTATTCCATTGACATTCCTTTGTTGTTTGAAATACATACTTTAAATTTCCCATCTTCCAGAAACATTCCTTCATATTACCCAATGGGATATATTCCTTATCAAAAATATTGAAATAGTTCCAGGGATATTCAAAAGTATTTCAGGAAGTAAAATTTTTCATTTGATTCCTTTTACATTCCGTCATTGTTTCACTAAGAATACTGTAGATCCCAAATGTTCCAGGGATATTCCTTCGTTTTATTTTTGGGAATACTATTATACGTAACTAGCTTGATAATTCTTGGAATATTAATGGGATATTCAGAATGGAATACTATCAAAAAAATATATTCCAAGAATATTCCAATTTGTTTTGCATGGAATACTATAGAAATATGATATTCCCTGAATATCCTAGGATGATATCTGACCGAATACTGTAACTCTCCAATATTCCTGGAACATTCCCTCGTATTTGAATTTGAATACTATCCAATATTATTGTTACAGGAATATCCCTTCTTCATCAAACTTTGAGTGCAGATTAGGAGGGAATATTGTAGATATTAAGGGAATATCCCAGGCATAAAACCTTCTTGCCCGGGTAATAACTCAATAGGTATTCACTAGTGGCGGCGAAAGTATGCGCTCTATGAGTGTCTATTTTAGTTTCGACATTTATCTAGATTCCTCATATAAGATCCCGTATAGACGGGGCGTTTCCAGTAACTAGAAGTTAAATAGATTTGTGCACACCTAAACGCGCGTTTCGTAACAAGCGCCGAGCAGACGCACGTGTCAGGATTTTTGTTTGAACGCGCATTTGCCTGGCGGTACCATGTAATGCATATGATATATCTGATGTGTATCTTTTACGGTAACAACGTAACCTACCTAATTTATTTGATATACAGGCATCCTCCGCTTTAGTTACCAAATCACAATTCAGTTTAGTTACCAAACGGTAACTAAAGTGAATAAAAGTAAGAAGAAATTTATAATTGTCACTCCGTAATTTAGACCTCATTTTCTATAAGTTATAGAAAGAAAATATATTATTAGAGTAAAATTTATATAAGCATATTATTAATAATATACACTCTTTCATTGTTTGTGACTGTGATGAAAAAGTTTAAAGTCGTGCATTTATTAAATGTTTTAAAATCAAACCATAGCTTAACTCTCACTCAGTATGTATAGGTGAGTAATTAATAAATACTTAGACTTCTATAATTATTGTGCTACATTTAACAAACAGCAATTGTATGCTCTATGAAATATTTTTGGTAATTGGGTACTAAGTTCCAAGTTATTGGTTGGTTCTACAATTTCGGACACGTCACAAAAGAAAATGTTATAATATTATTATTATTTAACTTCTATTCTAATTGGTATCATGGAAACCAATTGAAATAAAAGTTAAATAATGATTATTATATATAGATTTTTACGGGTTCGAATATATGGAACCCTGCGATAACATGGAACTAACCCTATAATAGGACATTTTGAATTTCTGAACCAATTGCTTCTAATAACTTCATCTGGATTATAATTTTGATATTTATTTAGTTACCGTGAAATAATCACAGAAAATTGTCTCCGTTTTCTATGTTTACGAACGGTTCTTATTTCGAATCATGACTCGAAATAAGGACCACTTTTACTTTAGTGAGTTGTACTTAAAGCGAGGCCTGCCTGTATTAATATTCAATGATGTCCCTCTTTTAATTCAAATGACTATTTACTCATTTTTTCGTTTATTCCAAATTTCTGCTATTTTACTTTCATTCGATTATTAAATTGTTCATTTTCTCTCAATTCATTGCCTACATTAGTTGGAGATAGATTTAAGAAAATGGACAAAATAATCATTATTTCATTACTGATTATGTAAATTTAAATTGATTATAAATTGCAATATTAAGATAGTTCGAAAATGAATTTATATAATTTAAAAAGATTAATTTCACCGAAACAATAATTATGAAACTTGATTTAAACTAAGAATCCAGTTTCTAATGTAAATGAATGGCAATGGCTGATAAATCCTATTTTATTACATAGAGTATATATAATAAGTTATGATGTACGCGACAGCATTCAACATAAACTGATAACGTTACGTAAAGTAAAATAACTCTATCGATAACTCTCTAAATATACTGGGAAAATTGGTGCGAGGGAATTGATGTCCTCAACTTTTAAAGAAACAAAAAATAGATAAATAAATACTCTCAAGAATATACCAAAAATATATTCAGCAACATTTGGTTGGAGGACGTAGCAGTACTCGGAAAGTTGATATTAATATACGTCATTATAGGACAATAAGATTTTTTTTACATTATAATATCATATCACTGTAATTAGTTCATAAAATCACTGTAAGTAGTTCATAAAATCACTGTAAGTAGTTCATAAAATCACTGTAAATATCTTCTAACCTCACTGTTAATATCTTCTAACATCAGTGTAAGTATCTTGTTCTTTTCTTGAGTTAATTCAGATCTCTGTTTTGAAACCTCCTCTCTTTGCACAGTAGAACTTCCATTAATTTTTGGCTCGTTACTCTCTTCTAAGTTATAATTGAAGAACGAAAATTGTTCTGGGAGATTCCGAGGAGCAGTCATTTATTTACTGTGGAATTAGTTACTGTTAATATTTTTTTTTGTAGAAAAACTTTGTTGTTCAACTGAAAGCAACACGCAGAACTGAGAGGTAAAACGTATATCAACTTAAGGCAACATGCAGAACTGAAAGGAAAACATATATCAACTGGAAGCAACTCAGGTCGTATCAATAATGAGCAACACTGTCCCAATGTTGACAATGTTGTATCAACATTGGAGCAAATTGTTACCTGGGACATAATATGTAGTTGTAGATCTATCCAACATCAATATTTGGATGTTTTCTTTGTAGTCATTTTGGGTAGTCTTTGTAGTCATTTTGGGTTGTGCTTGTGGTCATATTGGGTATTCACTGCAGTCATATTGAGTAGTTACTGTAGTCATATTGGATATTCACTGCAGTCATATTGGGTAGTTACTGTAGTCATATTGGGTAGTTACTGTAGTCATATTGGGTAGTTAATGTAGTCATATATAAAGGACTCAGGCTTTAGTTATCCCTGAGTGAAGAGATTATTGTTTGATAGTACCTTTACTAATAATTTCGTAAATGTTAGATAGGTTCAATTTAGTGTTCAACATGGCTTCAGATAATAAAGTACATACAATATATTCTAAATTTTTTAAAACAGACTCCAGTCGTGTGAACGTTTCAATCTATTCTCTATTTCGAAAAGATCTCAAACCAATTCGTTGGCCAAAGCTTCTAATTACAGTTAATCTGAACCCAATTTGAGAATTCGATGGTTGATTGTATCTTTATTACTTAGATTGAATTGCTCGGATAATTTCATTTGCAAGATAGTGCTAGGGCGATTGGACATATATGGTAAAATTGCTAGAAATAATCCCTAATCAAAATCACAACAGTTCTATATTCTCTTCCATCAATCATAAAATGTTTCTGTACTTGAAAAAAAAAATATTTGAAATATAAATATATTTTAATATTTGACCTTCCTTCATTAAAACTATACAAGTGAACTTTTTTATTCTTCAACATCCTAATGAGAATATGTTGATACATGATGTGTAAGAACTCTGTAATTAGTAATTACTATCAGTGTGTAGCAAAGCAGCACAACATGATTAAATGGTGAATTTCTTGAGTTCAATTACACATCGTAATGGAATTATTTTATGTATCTTTTTATTGTAAGTAATGAATTTGTTGATTAAAATATTTCTGTTATTTGTAGCCTTCCTGTCAAAAGTAGCATATTGTTTTTCTTCTTATAAAGACAGTTATTTATTTTACCGAACAACAAACTAAACTAAATATATTACGTATAATGTTAGATATGAAGTTACAACTGTAAAGGTTGGTAACTATAATTAGACATTACAATATTTTAAAACAAATTTAAATATTTTTGAAGTTACAAAATACTTTCAGTTGAAGGGAACCCTATCAGCTGCTTCGGAACATATATACACTACACTGACATTAAAATCTATATTAAAATAGAAAATTATAGTTATTGGAAGAGAAAATCTGAAATCTAAATTGAATATGAGAAAAATATGTTAACTATTCTAATTTTCCATTTTAAGCGAGCAAAACCAATTATTTCAGCTATTATTTTTGTAAATTGCACAATAGCATTTATTTATGGAAGGCAAAGCAACTTATACATTAGATCCAGGTCCCTGGTCTTTATAATTTTACTCATACTAACATTATATAAATTATAGAGAGCTTCACGGCCAGTAAGCATGAAGCTTTTATGGCAATGTTTTTAGCGCAATTATATGTGAATACTAGGGTAGATGATGGTATAATATCTGATTTAGAATCCTTTCAAGGCAACTAATTTTCTTAACAATAGCAAGTAATTTATTTTTATATGAGATATCATAAGAAAAGAAAAGTGTATTTATGATGATTTTTACACAGTTTACTAATTACACATTTCCAAAAGGAAACTTTACTAATTTTAATACTCGTAGATATTCTAAAATTGGTCTGGGTACACGACAACAAATTTGTTAGATTTGAAAATCAGAAGAAATTAGAAAACTGTGATTGGTGAAAATAGCATAATTACTTTAGAGATTACCCAATAAATAGATTATCTACATTACTCAATATAGTGTATGGGCCACAAAAATGTTTCCGTTTTTTCAAATGCTTGTAAATCGTTAACCAATTAGTGAATAGTAAATGACTATATAGATACCAATTAGTGAATTTGTTGAATATTTTTGAAGATGAAGAAAATTATATTTTGTCGTATTAATATAAACTTAATATCATATGCTTTTCCTATCATATATATTTCCTATTTTTCGATTAAGTGTAGCTGAGAAACAGAGAATTCAAGATACTCTAATTGAGTGGTTACTTACAACTACTAACGGGCAGCGACCGATTTCATTGTATATCAAATTTTGATAGAAAGAATAGAATCTATGACTTAATTGATTTTCATCTTCAAAATATATTTCAACTCACAATTTTCTATTACTAAAAAATTAAAACCTTATAACTATATTGCGTTTGGCATAACATAAAAAATATTTAGCTTCCTTGGATTTAATATCTATCAGCTTTTATTACACTAACCCGCCATTCAATATAAACAGTCAGGCAAATTAAAACTACATTTATAAAAGTTTTTCAACTTCTAAATTGAATACACAATCGTACCTATGATCATCGTAGAGGAATCTTTAATAAAGGGAGTCATTGCTGCTCCCGCTTTATAAAAGTGTAGAAAGGGTTGTTTTAATATCTTCATAAATTAATTATTATGGATACCCCGAAAATTATTTAAGGTAATTTATATATACAGCTATTCTTCACAATATTAAAAAAGAAAGAAATAACAAATATATCTTATTCAAAGTATTTAATATATTTTCTTTGCTTAATTAACTTCGCTAAGAATCTCTAATTCACTGTTTGTGAATTGATACTCATTCATTTTCTAGTCCAGTCTATAATTCCAACGCAAAACATTAGTTATTATCTGAATCATAGATTCTGAATTCTACTCTGACTCAAATAGATGAAATGGAAAAAGAGATACAAGGGACTTCGAAGAAGTAGTCAGATAGAAAAATAGTTAATGTATAGCATAGATGATTAGATATAATACTTTTCAATTGAACATTTCAATCCTACGGTACAGAGCCAAAAAAATTGATGGTTACGTTTTCCACATTAATATATAAACATGATATAGAAATAAATGGAATTTCTACAACCAGGAACCTAAAGAAGCTCTTTGTGTTTCTCATCCGTCCGTTCACCTCTAACAGCTTTCAGGAGAAGCAGTTATGAGATTCTATGCAAAATTGATATGAAAGTTTGCAGTATTAGAAAATTTGAATAAAGTGAATAAATTGTCGACTAATCTTTCATGATCATGAAAATAAGCACGAATTTAAAAGTATAAATAAATTTAGTGCATATCACTTCTTCATCGAGGTATAAATTAATTTTCATATACAAAAATTTATTTATAATCCAGCCTCCTTTACTTACAAGAATGAAAATTTATCTAGTATAAATAATTGCATTTACTTTAAATTAGACCTTTTCATCTTAATTTTCGATATAATGATTCTGTGATAATCAGTCTTTCCCCTTCATTTTGATTTATTCAGATTGTGGTATCAAATTGAGGTGAATAAGTCACCTATTACCACCAAATGGTTATGAAATTTACTATGTGTAAATACAGTCACTTACAAAGTAATGTGACTTAAAGTAACGCTCAGGATACCTAACTAGTATCCTTATATTATCATTGCCGGTAATAATGCATTGAACTTCTGAGGTGTATTGAGAGTAAATAAAGTTGTTCATGTTTCAAACAAATTTCTTCACTGCTAATTTGTATTAGTTAATGATATAATTAGACAAATGAATTTTTAATTTTGGCGTAGAGTGTGTAACACCAACCACATGCTGAGTAAAATTTCATGTTCATACCTCTTCAGTAAAGAAATAGAGTACATTTATGGATTCACACTATGTTCATTTATTTTCGTATAAATCTGTTGAAAAAAATTAGGCTTAGCTATTTAGTGAAATAGATAAAACTATTCTTCATTGGGAAGAGTTAGATACAAAAGGAAAAAAACTAATTTCATGGAATTTTAGTGATTCATGCAAAGGATACAATCAAATGAATAAGTGCAAAATAAGTACTTTATCTTTTACTTAAGTTGGTTTATTGAACAGTAAAACAGTAATATTATATTTTGTCATTGTCGAACTCAGCATGGGAAGGACGGAATTGTCCCCAGACCACTAATCTAACTATAAATAATCTTTGTCAAGGTTGTCTTCAATATCCTTCAAACGCGCAGCGATCGATCGTTGGTTGCACTAATTAAGAATCCACAGATTGCACAGCACGATCGACGATAGAGGAGAACGGTCGGTGGCAAATACATACACTTGGGTGGACCAAAAAATAATAGTTTAGGAAAACTTCACAATCATATGGAAGAGCTATAAAAATAGGATACGTTATGAAAGAACGGTGCATTGACAATCGGGCCCGCAAATAATTGGTTCCAAGACAATAGTTTGGCACAGGGCAATTATTAAGCCAAGGTAAAGAAAACACCGTATGTAATAGATGATAATTTATTTAGTATGGGGCTTAACGTCTGTTTTCTGAACCAAAGGCTAAACAAATAAAGTCAGAAGAAATTCCAATACAAGGGACTTGAAGAACCTGTGAGAAAGAAAGATGGCTTCACGATCAAAAATACCTACAAACAGTCAGTGACAAAGCTCTCATAGATGCAGAAAAGCTACTCCGTGAATTCAGTCGCTTACCAATGAAATGAGACGAAAAAGGAGAAAACCACCTTTGTGTAAACTTACGGATAGAAGAGGAGAATGAAGAGGTGAATTTGAATGAAAACTGCGATGAAGGCTACTGAGCTTCATAGTTTAAGGTTAAAACCCTAGTTTATCCTCTAGAACCACAAGGAGCGTTGAAAAATGCACAAGAAAAATATAAAACATAATTTTTTAAGAATGTTTATACTTATAAAACTGAATATTCAAATTAAACTTTGAAACAAATACATCATGACTAAATAAACGTTAACAATATTCATGATCGTCCAATATTTTGCATCTAAAATTTAAATACTGCTTTCATTTTTGGTGAGTTGAATAGAAAGAAATCGAGGTATGGTAAAAGGGAATTTATCGTAGGGAGCAATTTGATTGCTGAATTAGCCTGATTTGCTTGCAAAAACACTATTTTTTTAAAAAAACAATATTTGTCCATTAAAAACAAGAAGGAGAAAATCTGTACAAAAGAGGAAATTCCTCCAGAACTACAAGTGAGGGGTTGAGTTCCTTGAAGGTGTGGACCCGACCCTCTAAAACTTCTCTTTCGCGGCTGAGAGGATGCTGAAGGCATTCCCTCTTTAAATAGCGAGAGCCATTTGCTGTTGGAACTATGCAGTCTCCCTTGGTTCGTTGTCTCAATCGTTTGTTGTCTCAACAAGGCGTCAAGTCATCTACCTATGGACTTCATGATTTAGAAGGTGGTACTGACGTACGCTCCTTTGGTCTCAATAGCAATTGGCTAAAATATTTAAGCATCAACATGGGCGGAGTATTTCTGACGATTACGGATTTCCGCAGCCCCGGAAGCTGATCCGGCCTCAACCTCGGAATCATCTAGGTGTGTCTCGGCAAATGTGTAACAGACGTGTAATCCCAAATCAGACTCTTTCAATTCATGTAAGGAAAGCCAGTAATACCATCTGGCCAGAAGGCTCCATTTTTTATTAATGATGGGAGTCCTGCTCTCTGCAAAGCCCGCTTTACAACATCATTCATTGCCGCATGTCTCGGGTTACACCCAGAACTGTACCTACAAGACACTGAAGACAGGCCATGCAGTCCTCTAACATGCATTCCATTATCACAGCAGCGAATGAGTCACACAAATTCTGGCACCCACTCTGAGAGCAATGGCTACCCTCAGGACATCTAAATCAAGTATACTCCCAAATATTGAAATGTTGGTTTCGTAGTCAGCTATTATTTTTTCTCTTCAATTTCTAGCATGTAACGCTCCTTCCTCATCAGCTTCCCCACATAGCACCACAGCTCCCTGAGTGTGGAGCACTACACTGGCTAGTTTGGAGGGGTTGGGGCAACTGCAAAATTGTTCATACTAGTCTAATATTTCGACACAGTCATCAAAATAGATTTTATTCACTATTCTTCCCTATTTTAAGAGTTAGTAAATCACAAATTATGATTTATTTGACCAAATATAGGAAAAATATGTAACACGTACCGCTGGTGACTGGAGATCAGATCTATATTGAAAATGGACATGGTCATTTTTATTGTTGAGGAGAGGCTGATGTAGGCGTTTCTTTGTCTGCATTGAGTCTGATTTGTTTCTTATTATTATTTTCGTTTGATATCATAGATGGAAAAAGTAGTGGATCACTCAGAATTTTTTTTTCAACTTCCAACTCCTTACATCTATGCGAAATGAGACGTGGGTTTTGCTCAAATCTGCCACAAATTATATGGAACATACACCGCACAACATTAAATATTGAAACTTACAAATTTCATCCTATATTCTTTATCATACACAAATACATATGGAACGCATAATCTATTCAGTAGTAAATAATGTTTTCAGGCACATCAAACAAAGGAACAAATATGAAATATTCCCTTAATTATGAGAAGATTATCGATTGGTTTGAGAAAAGTTAGAAGAAAATGCAAGTAGAGATGTCTTATTCGAGTGAAGGACGTGAAATCGAGAGTACTTATAGGATTGTGCTATATAAGTCAGAGACTATACTATACTGACTTACTATAAGTCAGAGACAATGGCGACTTCCAACCCCTACGCTGGCCGGCAGGAAATCCGGATCTTAATCCGATTGAAAATGTGTGAGGCTGGATAGTTAACGAGTGGGACCATGCCAATGAAAGATCGTCTGAAGCTCCTGAAAAGCACGTAGCCAGCATTTAAAATGAACTTAGAAATTTTCCTTATTTCTTTGAAAATCTAGCTAGAAGTATGCCTCGTCGCATAGAAGAGTGTCTGGAAGTCAAAGGAGCTAGGCTACACTAAATATTAAAAAATCAATATCGGTTTATTTTATATTTTCATATTTATGCGATGGTATTAGTTTAGATATATACAACTCTATTTTTTATTTATTTTGAATCCGTTCATTAATTTATTGTTATATTCAAATTTATATTTAGTTTGTTTTAAATGTTTGTTCCATATTTACGTATTCCCGTACACCAACATTCATAGATTCATTGATCTATAAAACTGTCTGTATATACTTATTATGAATAGCAAATTTATATAGGAACTTCTGTATATAACTTGATTTTTTATAACTGTTACTAGAGTTATATATTACCTGTAAAATCTTTATTACATCATTTTAACGCTTTTGAATTTAATTTAATTTGTAAATCGTTTGTTAAATAAATTTATTCTTTATCCTATTTGTTGCAAATGCTTATGCCTTTCAGATTTGAGTTTTCGATTTCGATTCACCATAAATTGCCTTTTGGAGATTTCCAAAATTATTTTGCTAAATTAAACCTCGAGTTTCTCCAGTAAATAGTTAATCATTCAGCAAACAATTTGATTTGGATATTAAATTTGAATTAAATTCAAAATAAGATTAATATCCTAACGAGGGTAGCTTTTATTTGCGCTTAAGATAATTGGACAGCTAGTGAAAGATAGAACTGTAAATAATTATGAATTTTGATAAATGCCGTGTTTTTGACATGTCATAAAAAACTCAAATTAGTTTTGAACCAACAAAGAAACGTTAAACTAACAAATGAACACTAATAGTTTTAGGTTTCATATAATATTTACATGAATCTTAAGTTGTTAAAATTAGAACTCCTCTGATTGTCTGCAAAAAGAATATTATATAAAAAAAATCGATTGCGAATATACCAATGGAGCAAACTCGTCTAGTCAGGTCAGAGGATAGAAGTTTACATCCGAATTCCCATTCTCGAGAGTCCTTTCCTCTTTTTACAAAATTGCAAAATAAAGGGTATAAATAAATAATAAATCTTTAAAGGTAATTCATGAATCGAAGGATCTTGCGATTTAATTTAGTAAATTTAGTCAAGGGCTAAGCGCTTAGTCAAGGGCTAAGCGCTATTTAGCTTAAGTTAAATGTTGTAAAACATATAATATAATGAATGATACGAATTTTTTCTTAGATTTTGAAAGAATTGTTGAAGAAATTAAAATACATGTCATATTGTTATTACTGGCTTAATAGTAATGTTAACTTTAATTAAAAGGAAAATTTCGTATTCGACATTATTTAACTGGAATTGTTTTTAAATATTCAAAAAAATCACTAATTGGTATCTATGTAGTCATTTACTATTCACTAATTGGCATCTTTTTTCTTACTACGTGTGGGAGGTGCTTATGTTATGCAACGATGTCAAATCTCAAAATATTGACTGAAAACTCCACGGTTTTTGCTAATAAAATTTCACTTTACCCAATAAATAGACTACCTACATAACCCAATAAATAGATTACCTACATTACCCAACAAATAGATTACTAACATTACCCATTAAATAAATTACCTACATTACCCAAAAGATAGATTAGCTATATTTAATTCCCTTTTGCAAAATAGTGATAGCAAACTTAAATGGTTATTTAATTCAAAATAAAATACGTATATGTAGTTGATGTGAATTTGATTGATAATCACTCTCATCTTTTTGGCCTTTCTGTTTTTGGTAATAATAATAATTATTGAGACGATTACAAGTGCATAGTGTTATAGATGGTAATAACCTACCTATTACTATTTCACATAACACACTAGTTTATACATGCACCTTCTCCCATTCACATTATAGGCCTTTACTACCGTCTATAAAAACATCCATCATATCTTCCGAACCGTTCAGCTGGAATAAATGTAAATTTATGAGAGTGCTCCGTAGTGGTAAGATGGTGCAAAGCCATTTCGAATAATATGATGATAGTTATATTATCCGAGTCAGATTAAGAGTCAGTGTGACTCTAATTAAGAGTAGTTATAAGCTTACCTATTTTCTTACTCAATTGGACATACTAAATATAATCGCAATGAGGATAAATAGTTACTTCATCTCAAAGTATTTTTGTTTGTAGTTTTCAGGTTAAACAACAATTTTAAAAGTGTAGATGAAATATTTCATTTAGACATTTTTTAGCCAACCGAACTGTAAAATATTTTTCTAACATTCCCATAAAAAAGAAAATGGTTACGATTTATTTTGTTCGGATTCATCGAACTGTTACACCGATAGGCTTTTCTGTGAACTGTGAAATTAATCAAAATACTTCAGTGGAATGACAAAAAGTTTGAAATGAAACTCCAGTTAAATGAAACTCTGATTTAATTTCATAACTTTTACGCTTAGGAATTTGCCATTAATGTTTAATAATGGGATTTAGAGGCAGAAAAAGAGTAGCATTGATTGTTGGTGTTAGTAGAACATACCCTGAGAGAAAAGTATGGTGGGGAGATAGAAAATTAGTTAGGGCATCCAATTGAATCTGTTAGTAATGATATAATTTCTACCTCGTGCACAAAAGCAAAAAATAAATATTGAATAACAAAATAAATTGGTCCATATGTGCATAGAAAAGAGTCACAGTGATGATGTACTATCAGAGAAAAGAGTCACTATGATGATGTACTATCAGAGAAAAGAGTCACTATGATGATGTACTATCAGTGAAGAGTCACTCTGATAATGTACTATCAGAGAAAAGAGTCAATGTGATGATGTACTATCAGAGAAAAGAGTCACTGTGATGATGTACTATCAGAGAAAAGAGTCACAGTGATGATGTACTATCAGAGAAAAGAGTCACTGTGATGATGTACTATCAGCTAAAAGAGTCACTGTGATGATGTACTATCAGAGAAAAGAGTCACTGTGATGATGTACTATCAGAGAAAAGAGTCACTGTGATGATGTACTATCAGAGAAAAGAGTCACTGTGATGATGTATTATCAAAGAAAAGAGACACTGTGATGATGTACTATCAGATGAAAAAGTCACTGTGATAATGTACTATCAGAGATTAGAGTCACTGTGATGATGTACTTTCAGAGAAAAGAGTCACTGTGATGATGTACTATCAGAGAAAAGAGTCACTGTGATAATGTACTATCAGAGAAAAGAGTCACTGTGATGATGTAGTATCAGCGAAAAGAGTCACTGTGATGATGTACTATCAGAGAAAAGAGTCACTGTGATGATGTACTATCAGAGAAAAGAGTCACTTCCTAATCCTAATTTCACAGATTACAATTTTCTAATTATTCATCATTTTCAAAACTTTTGAATCTGTCGTCGTGTACCTAGAATTATTTTAAAATACTCACAAGCACTAAAATAATAGTAAAGCTATAAGTATTAAGTAATCAGTATCCTTTTTACACTCTATTGAAGGTATTGATAGTTTGCCATTACATAATAAATATATAGTTTATTTATTCCCAATTGACTGAAGAGTTTTAATGTTAGTATATTTAAGAAGATTATTTTATTAATCAATTGCCACTGTCTAATGCAGATGGCTGGGGTAATTAATTTTCACGTTCAATTAAAGTTTCCCGCATATCAATTGATCATAATCTATTTTACAAAATTATCCATCATAATGTTAAGGTTGACATTGCTACAAATATGACTGGTTACATTTTCAGCTTTAAAATAATTTTCTGTTCATTTCACAGCTGAGACGTCAACTTTCCTCAGAGCACATCTTCCTTCTAACACAGATTTCCCAGTGGAAAAATGTCAGATGTGGAATGTAACATTTTTGATATATACTTGAGCAAACAAGCAAACACATTTCATCATCAGGCTTTCAATTTGACATTTGCTTTCACTTTCAGATAGACAGGGAAAATAACATTTTATCTGTTATGTATTTGCATCGTGAACTTGAATAGATTAAATGCTGCAACCAATAGGATTTGTTCCAGAGAACACTCGTTTTATTAGACAAAATCCAGTAATGGAAAGAAACGATTATTCAAATTTTTATACTCGAATATTTCTTTGTAGCAATAATGATTGAACAATATTAACCCTTTAATAACATTTACCCGTGTGAGATACATTATAAATATTTTAATTCAGGCGTAAATGTATCGTAAAATTTCTCCTCAGTCAATAAATATTTTCTAAGTTTTAAAAATGAGCCAAAAAGATCCATAAAAATAAGCACTTCCAGATATAAAACCCATTAAATGGCTTACTAATCTTTCATATTTATGATCAAAGTATTTTTTATTTATAATAAAACCATTTAACTATTGCCAAATATTACCGTCATTTTTTTATTTCCAATCGCCCTAACGATATCGTGCAAATGAAATCATCCGAGCAGTTTAATCTAAGTAATAAAGATACAATCAACAGTAGAATTCTCAAATTGGGTTCAGATTAACAGTAACTAAAGGCTTTGGCCAACGAATTGGTTTGAGGATTTTTCCAAATAGAGAATTGATTGAAACGTTCACACGAATTGAGTCTGTTTAAAAATGTTTAGAATATATTACATGTATGTACTTTATGATCTAAAGCCATGTTGAATACAAAATTGTATTGATTTTATTTTAAGCTCCAATCTAATTAGGTCTAAACACCCGCCTGCCTCGCTAGACTTGATGATGCCAGAGCCTCCTGATAATTCTCTAATTGTGCCTATTGTTTCGGAGGAGGATGTTCGGAAGGCTGCTAATTCTTTCCATTCTTGTTTTGCCGGACGACCTGATGGCCTCAGGCCAGGTCATTTGAAGACGCTATTGTCCCATTCATCTGCAGAGGCTGGAGTACGTCTTTTGACCACTCTTAATGATTTGTGAATGCGATATTGAGAGGAGAAGTTCCTGATTTTGCTTTGTCACCTTCCTATGGAGCCACATTATGCGCTTTAACCAAAAAGGATGGTGGCATCAGACCCATAGCAGTTAGTAATACCTTGCGTAGGTTGGCTGCCAAGGTTTGCGCGCACCTCTTATCACACTTTCTAGGTAGTGAACTAAGACCAGTTCAGCTTGGGTTCTCTACAAAGGGTGGCTGTGAAGCTGCTGCACATTCTGCAAGATGATACTTGAATGAATGTATCCATAGGAGGGTGTTTCTCATGGTGGATATGAAAAACGCTTTCAATTGTCGGAGGAAAGATGCAGGGTGACCCTTTTGGACCGGCTATGTTTGCTTTTGGAATTGACGAGGTAGCTTGCAGGGTTGAATCAGAGTTCAATTTATGGTATCTGGACGACGCAGCCCTGGGAGATACACCGGAGAGAGTTTTGGAGGACGTCAAAACCTTGATAGATGGATTGAGTGCCATCGGACTTGAAGTTAATAGCGCGAAATGTGAGCTGACCATTCTCTATGATACTGCCCCTGGTGAAACAGAATTGTTGTTCCGGGCAGTGCTTCCAAATGTCAGATTGGTTCATAAGGACAGTTGCTCCTTGATGGGTATGCCTTTAAGTGACTTGGGTATCCCCGCGGAGATTTTAAGGAGGAAAGAAGATCTGGAACTCATGGTCTCTCGATTGCGGGTGGTGGATAACCATCAAGCCTTCTTTTTGTTGAGAAATGTTTTCTCCATTCCGAAGCTACAACCTACGTAACATTTAGTTATTCCCGGAATATTCCCTCGATATCTATACATTCCCTCATTATCTGCTATCGTAAAAGGATATCGAGGGAATATTCCAGGGATTATTGAAAATTAGTTGATCCCCTAAAGATATCGAAAGAATATTCCAGGAATTAGCGAAAATAAGTTGATCCCCTAACGATATCGAGGGAATATTCAAGATAGTGAAAATTAGTTGATCCCTAACGATATCGAGGGAATATTCCTGGAATTAGTGAAAATTAGTTGATCCCTATCGATATCGAGGGAATATTCCAAGAATTACTGAAAATTTATTTTGATCCCCTAAGGATATCGAAGGAATATTCCAGGAATTACTAAAATTTAGTTGATTCCCTAACAATATCGAGGGAATATTCGAGGAATTAGTGAAAAATAGTTGATCCCCTAAAGATTATATAAGAAACGATTATCAAAGAAAAGAAGAAAAAATCTATGAAATATGAAACTATATTTATCAATGATAACCTAAAGATAAACTTGAGTTATCATATTGCATAAAGTTCATTAAAAACCCTACTTCTACTGTGTCCAGGATGGTTGAGCGGTTAGCGTCGCAAGCAGAAGTCAACAAAGTGCTGGTTTGAGACCAGGAAACATCACTTCATTTCTTTCTCCATTTCTTTCCATTTAATTTGTATATAACAATATGTATCATTCAACTAATTTATGTAAAGTCAACCGTACGCGTACAAATGCTGTACATGCTAGGAAATATTAATTTTGGTATTCTTATTTTTATATCCTTCCTCTATTCTAGATATCCAGGGAATATTCCCATTTGATCCCCTCGATATTGAGGGATATCCCCTCATTATCTCAATTTTATTCTTTAGTTATCGAGGGAATAATAATTTCGGTATTCCTTGCCCTTCCCTTGTAATCGAGGGAATATTCCATGGATAATATATTTAAATCCCTTCATTATTCCCTGGATATCAATTGGGGATATCCCCATATCGCAAAATCGTCAAAATAGGACATCCTCTCGATAACGATGGGGATATCGAGGGAATAATCCCTGGGAATTTCCCCGGAATATCCCGGGGATAATTTTTTGTTACCTGGGAATATGTTCTGAGGGCTTCTCTAGCTTCGAACTTTGCTGTTTTGATGAATCACTTATATCTACCGTTGCCAGTGCGACCAATGTAGAGAAGTCAGCTTATTCTTGGAGTCAGGCAACTATACCAGTTGGCCTTGGAGGACTGAGTTGTAAGAGAGCTGGATATATTGCCTTACCTGCTTTAGTGTCTTCAATGTATTCTGTGAGTGATTTGGTTCTGTGGTCGACAAATATTGATGTAGTCGATACCGGAGAGCTTACGGATGCAGTTGGGACATTGATACAGTGCTTACAGGCCAGTCTCCCGATACCAGTCCATGAGTCCAGTCAAAAAGAATGGGATACACCACGGGTTCATTCATTAATGGCGAGTCTGTTGGCTAGAGCTGATCAGGTGGCAAGGGCACGACTTTTATCTCCATCTCTTAAACAAACTTGAGTGTGGTTAAACGCGATTTCCATACCGTCATTGGGTACACAGCTTGATCCAGATGTCCTGAGGGTAGCCATTGCTGTCAGAGTTGGTGCCAGAGTTTGTGAACCTCATTCTTGCCGCTGTGGACAGCTTGGCCTGTCTTGTAGGTACTGTTCTGGGCGTCACCCAAGACATGCAGCAATGAATGATGTTGTAAAACGGGCTTTGCAGAGAGCAGGACTTTCTTCAGTATTTGAGCCTCCTGATAATAACAGAGGTGATGGTAGACGCCCAGATGGTATTACTGTGTTTCCTTACATGAATGGAAAAAGTCTGATTTGGGATTACACGTGTGCCGACACATTTGCCGAGACACAACTCAATGATTTCGCAGTTGAGGCCGGATTAGCTGCCGGGGATGGGGAGAACCATAAGCGTCAAAAATACTCCGCCCTTGGAGATGCATACATATTTGAGCCAAATACTAGAGACCACAGGAGCATACGGTAGTACGACCTCCTCAATCATGAAGTCCATAGGTAGACGCCATGTTGAGACAATGAATGATCCAAGGGAGTCTGCCTGGTTCCAACAGCGAATGGCTCTTGCAATCCAGAGAGGGAATGCCTTCAGCATCCTTTCAGCCGCGAAGGAGAGTTTTAGAGGGTCGGGTCCATCCATTCAGGGAACTCAACCCCTCACTCGTAGTTCCTGAAGGAATTTCCTCTTCTGTAAAGTTTTTTCCTTCTTGTTTTTAATGGAAAAATATTGTCTTTTTAAATAAACAAAAATTAGTTTAACTATTTGATTAATTCTAAAGTCTAAAACTGAAAATCTGAGGGACTTTGGAATTGAAACTCGTTATAAAATATTAGTGAGTTAACTCAACTCATATGAGATAAATATTTAAAGCAATTTATATGAATGGATTCGTCATTTTCTTTTACTGCTAAGAAAGCAAAGATTTCTCGTGTGCATTTTCCCTACAAATTTTTTTTTTCAAAATTTTGGTTTACTTTTTATGAAAAAGTCGAAATTTAGAAAACCCATTCGAAAATCAAAATCGAAGAAAATCATATTGTAGATATCAGTATGGAGAATCGAATGCAAAAAACCGCAATGCTCTAGCTTCAACCAAAAAAAAAGACTAGGTTTTTTAAAATGGTTCGAAATTTGTTCGAAATTCGAATAACTCGTTTTCTATGGGTCTAATCGAAAAAATGTCATCAACAAAAACGATAGATAATTCAATTTTATATATACATACAAAGTTTCAGAACCATAACTTCAATAATAATTTTTTTTCAAAATTTTGTGGGCGGTCCCCTCAAAGTAACTGAATTTATTTGACGATTGGTGATAAATAAAGTTGACTATAGAGTGAAGATACAATCACCAAACTAAAATTCGGTAAGTTATTATAAAAATTAACTTCAAAATATGATAATTAAGATATATTCATATGGAGAGATCATTTAAATGGCATCTGGTAATTTAAATTTTACCCTAACTATTGCATCAGGTGTGAATTGTTAATTCAAAATGGTGTCAATGCTATCAGCTTTAATTGTATTAAATTAAAATATAATATAGCATCATTAAAATATAATCATTAGCATACTTCTAAGAAAAATAAATTTTAAAATTATACTTAAAATCATATAATATAAAGAAAAATCATCTTTATACACTAATATTTTTTTTAAAATCCAATCGTAATTTATTATGAGAATAAATAACTTTAGCTTATCGTCTTTCGTCGTACTTTCCTAAAGAAAAAAAAAAGATAAAGATATTTGAATTATTTTAAAATATTGAAACAATCGCGGCATGCAAAACGTACCTTAAGTCGGCTTTGTTTTAATATCAACAACAGTCACATTGCGTAGCATTATTTTACCGTCAGTTTAGTCTTACGGTGAATAATTGTTTCAACATCACTTGGTCGTACTGCGCGGATTTGTCTGTATATCACTTACAACTGTTAAGCTATTAGGTCGCGCACCACTTGTTGCCTCTGCAAAATTGTGGAAGGTTATGTTTTGATCAGAAATATATTTTTAAGATCGTACGTGTAACATAAGAAGGTTTTTTATTTGTAACTTTGTCATTCGCATTACTCAAGAAGTAATCAACCAAAATTGTCTGAATTTGGTGAGACGATTGTTCATTATATAGGAACGATTTGATTGAATTTTTGGAGCGATCTGATCAAAGGTTAAGGTCTAGGTCATTTATAACTCAAAAAGTGTTCAACCAAATTATCTGAAATTTGGAGGGAAGGTTGGTTATTATCTAGAAACGATATGATTAGATTTTGGATAACAATTTGATCAAAGTTCAAGGTCTAGTTTCGATATTTATCTAGATTCCTCATCTAAAGGCCTGTACAGACGGGGCGTTTCCAGTAACTAGAAATTCAATAGATATGTTCACAGCTAAACGCAGGTTTCTTCCCAGTTAAAATTCGGTGCAGTATAGCGGACGTTTTACTGTAGTTTATGGCATTCTTAGTATTTCTAAGCAGCGCTCAGCAGATAATCTCTGCTTTCTACAAATGTGTACCGCGACCTACGGAGGCCATGGCAGTATAAGGACGAGTTAATCTGCGGAGGTTTGACGCGTTATTATCTGCCGAAAACTCTGCTGATATCTGCCGATATTGGCTAAAATCTCCAGAGATTGAAGCACCACATTGCTCATGAATCATAATCCAACAAATTAATTTGAACAAAAATACAACTTCTTTATCGATAGTGTAGCTAATAATAATAATAATAGCTACAGTTAATTAATTGGTGGATAGCCCTAATATAAAATAAACATTAATCACTATCGTTCTTGGTACTCAGCTATGGTTTGGCTCATTCAGTTTTATATTAAATCTAATGTTACCTAATATTTATTTAACCACGGATATCATTGAGTAATTTGTATGCGCTTTTTTATTTCTCATTTGTCAGAGTGAAGCACTAAATTATTTTTAAGTAACACTTATAGAAGATCAAAACAATAGTGAAGTCTGACAATGTTGATATCAGGCTTTATCAGAATACAGTTTTTCTGTATCTTATCACTGAATGAACTGACACAGCTCTCATCAGACTCACACATCGATCATGTAGGTTCTAATAGTACTTCCATGCGTACATGTGACTGAGAATCGTAGTTACAGGAGACATTTTTAAATAATTTCCATAAATATCAAAGTACTGATGCTTGATTATAGATAAAATGATTTATAAAGATAAATTATAAGCATACTAAACTACCATTGCATATCATGTTTTCAATTTATAAGATATTAGGTAATTATTTACCCTGATCTAGGTTATTATTTGTCGAATTAAACTTTTGGCATGTGAGAATATATTAAATATATCATATATGGAATATATAATGACATTCTTATAAACAAGCTGACATTGGTCTTAATTTAATAAGATTACTCCATTATGTATATATTGTATTTAATGCATACAGTATACTGCATATACATATATAGTTAGTACAGAAAATTAATTTGGTTCATCTAACAACGATTCAATATTATAAGTGAAATAATTGCAATAGCTAACCAGTTAAAATTATATACTAATATTATTATAACATTAATCATGTATTTGTTCTTCATCCGCGCCATTTAAATAGGTATATTTGAATACAAGAATACCAAATAACACGAAATTTTTATTGAAAAAATCGATCATTCTTAATAATTATTTAAAGATAAAATCATTTCCATGCTGAAATTATTAAAAACAAGATTGCAAAACTAAATATATGGAACAATTATTTTGTACGTTCTAAAGAAAAATATCGGATTTTTTTATTGAGAACCATTGAACCTGCCAAATTTTGAATAGTTTCTAGTTTAAAATAAGGTTCTGTGGTGATTTAATGTTCCAAGTTATTAATTTATTGGTGAAAGTGAAATTGTGTATCTATCATGTGTATAATATTTAAGAGTTCAGTGGTTATTGTATCCTATTGAAAAAAAAACTATGCTAGGCTATATATTATATAATATAGCCTAGCTAATTTGTACTTTTTTGGGTTTTGAAATTCACTACCTACCTAGGTGCCTACTCATGACACCAGTTATCTATCTAACAATAAATGATTTTTCACATAGCTATGTATAATGTACTAGAACTTTGGTATCAGGAAATGCACTGTAACTTGTACTCTAAGTAGCACATAGGCATATCGGAATCGGCCTATGTCCAAGTTACTCACACTGTGACATATCTATGTACCCACAGCCAACAGGCGACTGAAGTTATAGAGTACTACCGATTTCAGTTAAGCAAATTAGTTGGCTTCTATTTTAAATGGTCCACTCGTCCACACACTCTGATAGCTATGTACCTTAGCCATGTTTCAAAGTGTGCACTGTGAACGAAGTCGCCAGTATAGCCTATATTGATACGTATCTGAAAGATGAGCGGCGCACCAGATCACGGCGCACTCACCATACGTTCTATTAGATAGATCATAGGTAGATTGAAAGATGATTTATGATACCTATATGTAGAAATGTAGTGAATTTGATATTTGTTGTTTCAAATTTATGACTGATGGTACCTGAATGATGTGAATCCACAACCAGTCTGCATTTGGTTTACAAAATTCCAATTACTTTTCCAAAAAGCTGAAAAAAAAATAAGCAAAATACATACCTTCCTACCTTCCTATTTCATGATAGATAGCTATTTGAATGAGCCACCAACATTTTTTATTATTTACTTAGCCACCAAAAATAAAAAAATAATGGTAACATTACTAAAATAGGAATAAATAGCTAAAATCCACAGACTTTTCTAAAATATTATTTTCGAAGGGGAAAAATTCCACTGACAAGTGGGTGGAATTTACCATGAATTTATGAAATACAGTCTGGGCATTAACCAGTCTGTATTTGGTGCACAAAATTCCTCTGACTTTTTCCAAAAGTTGAAAAATCCACCATAAATTTCTATTAATTTGGCTGATCAGCAACTTTTTTACAGTTTATCCACCGAAAATTAATGGTAATATAGGATTATAGTAATAAATGGCTATAAAAATCCACTGACTTTGCCAGAATATTATTTTCAAAGGGCAAAAAATTCCACCGACATGTTGGTAAAAATTATCACGAAATACAGACTGGGGCATCAATTGAGTCAGAGAGATTGATATTCGCAGCTCGCTCGAGTCTTGACTGACGACTAGGTATATTGAATTTTCTTGAATAGTTATGAATTCATTCCTACCTATGATCTATTCAGAATGCAGGAACTGGTAAAGTGTTCTCCAAGATATCTTACATTTTGACTTCTGTTCTCAGTAAAGTACATGTAAATGTAGAAGGAAATTATGGATTGTTTGCACAGAAAATGTTAAAAATGTCCCATATTCTGCAGACTGGCTAGTACCTATACAAACTATATCTATTTACCTGAATTTTACTTTGATCATAAAAAGAGATCTCTGTATTATTGTATACAAAGTATGCCAGTTAATGCCAATTAATTGAACCTCAGCCTTACATTATAAGTTACATTTGTAAAGGTCAAAACTCAGATATATCTAATTGGCTTAACGTTTTGATTTAATTTAATTCCTACGTTCCCATGTTAATTTGGCCTGGAATTTTAAGAAATGAGCCAAAAAGGATCTGTCTCAGAATCTTCAAATTTTGGCTTGAAATTGGCTTACAATCTGCCAGTCTCTTGAACATGGCGTGATGATGATTATTTAGATTATATAAGATGCATCTTGACAGTTTCAATATATTTAGGTACCTATTCTCATATAAATTTTGGCATTAGCTATATTTAGAGCGACAACATAGTTTTAAAATTTAGATAAATGGAGCACTAAAATTAGGTTACTTTCGCTAGCAACGGAGATTACTTTTCTTTGACGGAGGTCTCTTTTCTTTGACGGAGTTCTCTTTTCTTTGACGGAGGTCACTTTTCTTTGAGGTAGGTCGCTTTTCTTTGACGGAGGTCGTTTTTCTTTGACGGAGAGGGCTTTTCTTTGACGGAGGTCGCTTTTCTTTGACGGAGGTCGCTTTTCTTTGACGGAGGTCGCTTTTCTTTGACGGAGGTCGCTTTTCTTTGACGGAGGTCGCTTTTCTTTGATGGAGGTCGCTTTTCTTTGACGGAGGTCGCTTTTCTTTGACGGAGATCGCTTTTCTTTGACGTAAATCGCTTTTCTTTGACGGAGGTCCCTTTTCTTTGACGGAGGTCGCTTTTCTTTGACGGAGGTCGCTTTTCTTTGACGGAGGTCGCTTTTCTTTGACGGAGGTCGCTTTTCTTTGACGCAGGAGGTTGCTTTTCTTAGACGCTTCTCTTTAACGCAGGAGGTTGCTTCTCTTTGACGCAGGAGGTCGCTTTTCTTTGACGCAGGAGGTGACTATATTTTGACGCAGGATGTGACTTTTTTTGGACGCAGGAAGTGACTTTTTTGGACGCAGGAGGTGCCTTTTTGGACCTAGGAGGTGACTTTTTTTGATGCAGGAGGTGACTTTTTTTGATGCAGGAGGTCACTTTTTTGAAGCAGGAGGTCACTTTTTCTTTGACGCAGGAGGCCACTTTTTTTTGACGCAGGAGGTCACTTTTTTTGACGCAGGAGGTCACTTTTTTTGACGCAGGAGGTCACTTTTTTTGACGCAGGAGGTTACTTTTTTTGACGCAGGAGGTGACTTTTTTTTGACGCAGGAGGTGACTTTTTTTGACGCAGGAGGTCACTTTTTTTTTGACGCAGGAGGCAACTTTTTTTGACGCAGGAGGTGACTTTTTTTGACGCAGGAGGTGACTTTTTTTGACGCAGGAGGTGACTTTTTTTGACGCAGGAGGTGACTTTTTTTTGACGCAGGAGGTGACTTTTTTTTGACGCAGGAGGTCACTTTTTTTGACGCAGGAGGTCACTTTTTTTTGACGCAGGAGGTAACTTTTTTTGACGCAGGAGGTGACTTTTTTTGACGCAGGAGGTGACTTTTTTTGACGCAGGAGGTGACTTTTTTTGACGCAGGAGGTGACTTTTTTTTGACGCAGGAGGTGACTTTTTTTTGACGCAGGAGGTGACTTTTTTTTGACGCAATAGAATTTTTTGCCGCAAGGTACACTCGACACTATTTTCTCACACATGTTACACTGCTATTTAATTATCTCATCTATTCTTCTATTAGCAAAATTATAAGTACATGCTCCTATTACAACTTGAAGTAATGCACTCGAGTGGAAAATAGTGCTCAAATCATTGTTCAGAGCATGGTTCTGTTATTTGATCATGGTGGCACTGATGACACTGGGTGGTTAATAAATACTATATTATTCAGAGTCGAAATCCTTGCTCAATCACCAGTGTCATTGTTTTGATTCCTTTGACCAATGAGATATTGTACAAAGTATCTCAAATGGTCAGATAATCCAAGAAACTTTGATAGATATTTGAATTTAAAGCATATTTTTCCAATATTGTCATGCTAAAACTCAATAATGTTTAGGACATTAAATAGAAATTAAATTTTTATTGCATAGTATGGAAGTGGCTAATATCACTCCCATTTATTTAGATAACTGGTGTTCTATCAATTATCTACCTATTTACCTGTGTTAATTTTCATATTTATACCGAATGTGATCATTATTAAAAAATTATACATAGCTAACTCAAAATTGTGAGTTTGTTTATGATAATCTGTATTGCTCCCTCTGGATATTGTTACTAACTAGGCTATTTTTATATATGTTCTTGAATTTGTTTGTTTTATATGTCAAAACTAATGTTTTTCTTTTCAGGAATATAATTATTTAACACATTCCAAAAGGAAACTAGTTTAAGCTATTTAATTATCTCATCTATTCTTCTATTAGCAAAATTATAAGTACATGCTCCTATTACAACTTGAAGTAATGCACTCGAGTGGAAAATAGTGCTCAAATCATTGTTCAGAGCATGGTTCTGTTATTTGATCATGGTGGCACTGATGACACTGGGTGGTTAATAAATACTATATTATTCAGAGTCGAAATCCTTGCTCAATCACCAGTGTCATTGTTTTGATTCCTTTGACCAATGAGATATTGTACAAAGTATCTCAAATGGTCAGATAATCCAAGAAACTTTGATAGATATTTGAATTTAAAGCATATTTTTCCAATATTGTCATGCTAAAACTCAATAATGTTTAGGACATTTTTTAGAAATTAAATTTTTATTGCATAGTACGGAAGTGGCTAATATCACTCCCATTTATTTAGATAACTGGTGTTCTATCAATTATCTACCTATTTACCTGTGTTAATTTTCATATTTATACCGAATGTGATCATTATTAAAAAATTATACATAGCTAACTCAAAATTGTGAGTTTGTTTATGATAATCTGTATTGCTCCCTCTGGATATTGTTACTAACTAGGCTATTTTTATATATGTTCTTGAATTTGTTTGTTTTATATGTCAAAACTAATGTTTTTCTTTTCAGGAATATAATTATTTAACACATTCCAAAAGGAAACTAGTTTAAGAAAATTTGTATGTATCAAACAATCAAGGATATTCAGTTCAAACTTTAACATGTCTTTAGATGATTAGGAGGACATGATGCTATTCAATATGAAGTATTAGGTAAGTTCAGCTCTCTTTTCAATCTTAAATAAAATGATTGACACAATGGAATTTACTAGAGATGCGCCGATACCATATTGTTAAATGATACCAGTACCAAGTCCAATACTAGTTTTTTTTAAAGTATGATCTTCACAGTGTTACTTGCTCAGTGAAATACCTATAAATTTCATTTGTTAGAATATTTTTGTGTTATTGCAATTAGCTAAAGTGTACCTAGTTTTGAACTAGTGTGCCTAGTTTTGTAGCACGGTGTGCCCAGTTAGTTTTGAAGTGCGATGTGCCTAGTTAGTTTTGCAGTGCGGTGTGCCTACTTAGTTTTGAAGTGTGGTGTGCCTAGTTAGTTTTTAATTGCGGTGTGCCTAGTTAGTTTTGAATTGCGGTGTGCCTGGTTAGTTTTGAATTGCGGTGTGCCTATTTAGTTTTGAAGTGCGGTGTGTCTAGTTAGTTTTGAAGTGCGGTGTGCCTAGTTAGTTTTGAAGTGCGGTGTACCTAGTTAGTTTTACAGTATGTATTATTATTCATCTGTTGATTAATTACAACAATATCAGCTGTCTAGTTGAACATAAATTTACTATTATAAGCACGAAATGTAATTATTCAGGGAATTGCTATAGGATCTGGCGACTGGGATAGACATAGAGGAAGGGGCATACGCTCCCACACCTGAGCACGGTCATGAGCCCTCCCCCCCCCCAGGTCATGAGCCCCCCCAAGTCATGAGCCCCCATAGGTCATGAGCCCCCCTGGTCACGACCCCCCCCCCTCCCTGTTTTTGAATCCTTAT
>CANNZV010001443.1:154314-246406 GCA_947561585.1 Caprella mutica | reverse complement strand
TAGTGAAAACTTCAACGAGATCAAAATGTCACTGAAGTTACTCTATTTCCAAATAGTTTCCAAGGAAGAAGTGTAAGCACCATGTATTAAAATGTCTACCATTGTAAATTTTTCCTTTTATTCACTGCCTTTTAGTAATTAAAATCACAGAGTTAGCTCTAAGAATAACTTTCGCGTAATGACAAAAATAATCACCCTCACTCTTTGCTTACCTGTTCTTAAACTATGTCCATCAGTTCAAAATTGTTTTTATGTGTTAATAGAACAATAAAAGGCGGAGAAAAAAAGATCAAGATACAGTTTTTTTGTCCATTGGCTAACGATTTACAAGTATTTGAAAAAGCGGAAACATTTTTGTGGCCCATACTGTATAAATCAAGGTAACTATGGTTCTAGAAAGTTCCTGTCTTGGAAAATCTCGGAAAAGTTTATAATGGCCGGTGTTATCAAAGATCTATAATTCAAAAAGTTGAACTTATGAATACTAAAATGTGTAGTTTATTTATTAAACTCTGATAACATCATTAAACGTTGTGAAATGATACGATATTAGTAATTTCGACATGTTTTGACATTTATTTAACATGAGATTTGAACGGAAAATTTGATCTCGGAAATTTCAGTTTCAGGTATAAGTTAAACTTATGGATTAGATGTATCGGGGGGCATGTCGCCCTCCGAACCCGCCCTGCCAGGTCTTCAAACAATCATGAAGTGCGCGGTACAACAAACTAGTGGATACAGCAAACTACATAACGGTTATTTAAGTTGAGAGGTCATTTATAATTCTGAGGCTGAAATTTCCGAGACCGAAATTTCAAGACCAAATATTCCGAGACCGAAATTTCTGGCCACCGGTAACAAGATCTACTAGCTGTAATGTATTGTAAGATAGTTTCTCTGGTAATCCTTGGTTTTAGTTATCGTCAATTAGTGTAAATAAATCCATTATCATTTTCGATCAATTTTGGTTCGATCAGTTCTCCATTCGATCAATTGATGTTCGCTCAATTTTCCTCTCGATCAATTTTCGATTAGACCAATTTTCCATTCGATCAATTTTCCATTCGATCAATTTTCCATTCGATCAATTTTCCATTCGATCAATTGTTTTCGATACATTTTCCGGAATCGCCTTTAAAAAAGTGATCATTGCAAAAAGTTCAGCTACAATTGATTTTAACGGAGCCATTCGACAGCTGAGTCCCCTGCTAAAATGCAAGCATAATTTTAAATGCTAAAACTTTTGCAGGATACGAATGTCTATTGTATATCGTTCACAGTAGCGTTTTTTTTTTTTATTTCACTGCTGGGATTGCATACATACACAATACTTTTGACGAAAATAAGACGAGGAATAGAAAATGAAAAAAATGATATAAAATGGTTATAATTTTATATCCACGTAACAAGGGTCCCTGTAAATTGTGATGGAGTTCTAATAGTTAGTTAAGTTATAAATTATCGGACAGTTACGCATATTCGATCATATAGATAGGAAGAAATTCATAATTTATATGACATTTTAACTCGTTATTTGTTGATGATCGAAAATGTGGAACTGTTCGATAATGCAGAACATACCCTACCACTACCATGTCAAATTAGTATTTCCTTATCATGACCAGAAAAAATGATGACCAGATAAAATGATGACCAGAAAAAATGATGACCAGAAAAAATGATGACCAGAATAAGTGATAACCAGAATAAGTTATAACCAGAATAAGTGATAACCAGAATAAGTGATAACCAAAATAAGTGAAGGGGCGTAAAATTCGACAGAAATCTCTAACCATCTCATCGGTGGTGATAGGATCAAGAGTTTTCACGTATCAACAGCAGTGAAGTATCCAGTTTACGTCATCGATCGGAAGAGTAATCGAAAAACACAAATGCCAAAAACTTGTTTTCGCGCTCTTCCTTTGAGTATTCCAATTTATAATCTCAGATTAAGTTTTTTATAGCACCAGGGTATCAGTAGTTGTGAACATGATTCGAGAGGAATGAGACTGGAAGGAACATCGAGTTCAGGATTAATACTAATTTCAACTCAGAGGAATATCTTTTTATCAACAAAACCTTTCCACTTCACATGTATCAGTGAAACACACGAATCTTGAGAATATCTGGATCATTAAACCCTATAATTAATAATATTTAAAGCAAGTAAAGATAACGGACCACAGTCCGTTATCTTTACTAGGTTTAATTCTGGTTCGTTATGTTTACTAGCTTCATTTCTGGTCCGTTAACTTTACTTGGTTAAATTATTAAATAATTGACCAATGATTGGAATAAGAATATAATTTTGGAATCATAGATACCACATTAAAGGATTTGAGCAGAAGTTTTTTCCATTTTTTTAATACTCATTCTTCACAACTTCAAAATGGATCACGTTTTTTATCAATTCTTTCAATTGATAAAGTATGCAAAATTAATGGATAATCATTAATATTATCATTTATATGGTTGTATATTTAAAAAATTCTAAGACAAATATTTTTTAAAACTAAAAAAGAAGTTTCCTGGTCCGTTATCTATACTTGCTCCCAATATTTTACAAAAAAGTGGTTTACATTGACCTCGAAACATAATCAATATGATTTAAAAAACATTATTAAAAAATAAACGGGCAACCATGGAATCCTTAGATAGTCACTTCAACTCAATGAGTAAATTGAAAAGAAATATTGAATCATGCAGATAATAACAATATTAAAAGATAGTCCCTTATAATTTACTTGTGCCTCATCATAAATTGATCTCTGGGTAATGAGATAGAATGTAAAGAAGATATCATTTCCTATTGATGATAGATAATCTTCATTTTCTCGAAGGGGACGACTGTTTAACTCTAGATTGTAAGACTAATGTTTCAGTAAAGTTTGGATGAGATAAGTTCAGTTGTTCAGGAGTTAAATTGTTAGCGTTCAAACAACAAAGTTACGACTGAAGATATGTAACTAGTCCCTAAAGTTCAGAGACTTTTCAATCACCTTCATACAGATAAACTCTCGATACAAAGTATTTACTAAACAGAGGTTAAAATAGGTGAATCTCTTGCTTAAATTCTTGACTAAGATTATTAACGGGATGATTCAAATTCCAATCTAAAAAGAGTATAATAGTGTAGTTAACCAGTAAAATAAGTTCAGAAATCGAATCTTCATTTATTTATTGAATAAGACAGTAAAAATATAAACTGTATTTTACATATAAATAATGAGCAACAGAAAAAGAAAAAATATAAAACAAGTTTCATTGTATTCAAATATTACTTCATTAATGTCATGTTCATTTCAATAAAAAATATTATTTAGTATAATCTGGTGTAGCTAACTAATTATTTTCTGTTACCAGAGTCACTGCCTGTTGGTAATTTCACAAATCTCGCTTCCTGATTTATTATTTTTAAATGATGCAAATTTGTAGTCGTGTTCCCAATATTTTTTTAATAACTAAATTTATTACAATTAGGTAGTAAAGTTTCTTTTGTATTATTTAAGACGATATTTTTCTATTAAACACTAGAATGATTGGATATTTGTAAACTTTGAAAATAATATAATTAGCAAAAAACTTTTCTTTGGGTATATGTACAAGATATATTACATTTTATCAAGTAGTTCCTGTCATTAGTCTGACATAAAGACAGGATTCTGTAGCAGTTAACACCAGGATTCTTTAGAAACACCAGCAGGATTCTTTAGCAACACCAGGATTCTTCAGCAGCACCAGCAGGATTCTGTAGCAGTTAACACCAGGATTCTCCAGCAGCACCAGCAGGATTCTTTAACAGCACCAGCAAGATTCTTTAACAGCACCAGCAGGATTCTTCAGCAGCACCAGCAGGATTCTTCAGCAGCACCAGCAGGATTCTTAAGCAGCACCAGCAGAATTCTTTAACAGCACCAGCAGGATTCTCTAACAGCACCAGCAGAATTCTCTAGCAGCACCAGCAGAATTCTTTAACAGCACCACCAGGATTCTTTAACAGCACCAGCAGGATTCTTTAGTAGTACCAGCAGGATTCTCTAGCAGCACCAGCAGAATTCTCTAGCAGCACCAGCAGGATTCTCTAGCAGCACCAGCAGAATTCTTTAACAGCACCACCAGGATTCTTTAACAGCACCAGCAGGATTCTTTAGTAGTACCAGCAGGATTCTCTAGGATCACCAGCAGAATTCTTTAACAGCACCAGCAGGATTCTTTAACAGCACCAGCAGGATTCTTTAGTAGCACCAGCAGGATTCTTTCGAAGTTCTGTTATTTGTCTAATGTATTTGTTTGTAACATCAGGATTCTATAGCCTTTTCTCTCATTTGTCTGTTACTTCGACATCAAAGAAGACATTCAGGCATCCATTTGGTTCAAATGATAAGAGTTTTGAGACGCGACTGTTTTGACTTTGAAGTCACTAATAATAATAATAAGAAGTCTTAGTCGCGAGAAGACATGTCCCTGTACTTTGAAGGATTCATCCAAGGCATTCATGCGAGGACTGAAATATGAAACACAGATTGGAGAGAAGAATCTTCGCGTATTATTTTTCCTCATTTTGTTATTATAGTCCAAAAAATTATTAATAGTTATTTATAAAAATATATATTTGTTAATATTGAAAGGTTGTTTGGTTATCCCTCTCTAAAAATTGTTATCATTCAATTGGAAATAACGTAAAACTATGAATATTTATTACGAAAACTAAAGCAATAATCAAAGTATAGTATCTGTATAATAATATCATATGCTAAGTCATGTAGACAAACATTTGAAATACTTGACAGGGAAAATAAATGTGTCATAATTATATGGATCCATCTTTAGCGCAATTAACATGGATGTGGATTGTGGATTGTGGAAGGCAGCCTTACAAATAAAATTATAAAAAATTAGCTTAGCGGTCGGGTCCAGTTGGGACATCTTCTTATGTCCCAACTGAAGGGGCAAACCTAGGGCTTGTACCTTCTGGTGGCATCGATAGTGACAAAATAATAAGTTTTACGGTTCAATTATTTTTTACGAAAGTTGCTAAATAAAAATCGATTAAACAGTAAAACTGCAAATTTACTCTTTTAATGTTCAATCAAGTATCTAAGTTTTAATCGTAGGTATTTCTCTCAGATTGACAGTTTGAAATCTTCCCTAAATTTTGTAAATTTCAAATTCTATACTTTCTTTTCAATTAATATTATTCTAGCAATGACATTTGACAAACCCCAAGCACTTACATATTTAACAAACTTTTAATCAAAATTATATTTGTAGAAACTATAATCCAGACAATTCGGAAAAAGAAATTGTGATCTTTTTATTTTGTTCACGAAAACAAGAGCAACCTGTTCACCTTTTCTTGTTGTGTCCAACCAACAGTGTAGAGTACAACAATTTGAAATGTTTCTGTAATGAATATAAGGTATTAATGTCACGTAGATTTTAGACTTTATCTGCAACAAACGAGAAAACACAACAGTACAATAAACAAACCTAAACTAACACTACATTAAACAAACCTAAACTAACATTACATTAAACAAACCTAAACTAACACTACATTAAACAAACCTAAACTAACATTACATTAAACAAACCTAAACTAACACTACATTAAACAAACCTAAACTAACACTACATGAAACAAACCTAAACTAACACTACATTGAACAAACCTAAACTAACACTACCTTAAACAAACCTAAACTAACACTACATTGAACAAACCTAAACTAACAAGCCATTAAACAAACCTAAACTAACACTACATTGAACAAACCTAAACTAACACTACATTGAACAAACCTAAACTAACAAGCCATTAAACAAACCTAAACTAACACTACATTGAACAAACCTAAACTAACACTACATTGAACAAACCTAAACTAACACTACATTGAACAAACCTAAACTAACACTACATTGAACAAACCTAAACTAACATTACATTGAACAAACCTAAACTAACACTACATTGAACAAACCTAAACTAACACTACATTGAACAAACCTAAACTAACAAGCCATTAAACAAACCTAAACTAACACTACATTGAACAAACCTAAACTAACAAGCCATTAAACAAACCTAAACTAACACTACATTGAACAAACCTAAACTAACAAGCCATTAAACAAACCTAAACTAACACTACATTGAACAAACCTAAACTAACACTACATTGAACAAACCTAAACTAACACTACATTGAACAAACCTAAACTAACACTACATTGAACAAACCTAAACTAACATTACATTGAACAAACCTAAACTAACACTACATTGAACAAACCTAAACTAACACTACATTGAACAAACCTAAACTAACAAGCCATTAAACAAACCTAAACTAACACTACATTGAACAAACCTAAACTAACAAGCCATTAAACAAACCTAAACTAACACTACATTGAACAAACCTAAACTAACAAGCCATTAAACAAACCTAAACTAACACTACATTGAACAAACCTAAACTAACACTACATTGAACAAACCTAAACTAACACTACATTGAACAAACCTAAACTAACACTACATTGAACAAACCTAAACTAACATTACATTGAACAAACCTAAACTAACACTACATTGAACAAACCTAAACTAACACTACATTGAACAAACCTAAACTAACAAGCCATTAAACAAACCTAAACTAACACTACATTGAACAAACCTAAACTAACAAGCCATTAAGCGCAACAAAACTAAGACTACACATTAAAAAAATAGACGAACAGGATATTATGAACACTCAACTATCCATAATTGTTTGAACTAAATCGATAACACTTCTATATCATACCTAAAGTGCACACTCTAATTTTATTAAAGTATTTCAATCTATACCTCTGTTTATAAGAAGCATCCCTGATCAGTGCAGTTCACAGCAGTTTGTAACCGTAAAACGACAACTTTACAATTCTCACATTTTATTAAAATATACAATTATTGAACTTACAGCTCATGAAATATTAGAGTGGTTGGTGATATTGGCCTGAAAAAACTTTGAAATATAACAAGCCTCATATTTCAGATCTCATCATTTATTTGAAATAAATTAGCTTTACTATAAAGTATAATTAGTGATTCATTATTGAGCTCCATCACTAGGGAAAGACAAACTCTGAAATAGTGATGCTTGTTGATCGACTGTTTACTACACAGTTAGGAGACATCAAGTCAAAAGTATACTGATTATCGTCCTCGAATTGGAAGACTGTGATTGTCTCGGAAGCCAAAAGTCGTGAATCCTGATAGAGTCTGAGTCCAATGCAATCGAAAGGAATCCATGAGGAGAATTGCTCAAGTTATGAATGTGAGTGAGAAGACAAGGAGTAATATTGGTGACAGATTTGAAATTGTCACCTGTCAAAATGCAAACTCGCCAGCACCTCACAGACATCCAAAAAGAAAAGAGACTGACTCGAGCGAAGATTCTTATGGACACGCGAGAGATCATCATTTATAAAAATATTTTCACTGACTGTGGGGGCAATCTGCAACCGACAAAATGACCGAGTCCAAGCAAAATCATATGAGCAAACCTTCCTGTCTCGTTAAGAATGGTTTTCAGACGTTAAAAATTTTCTTCTCTCTGGTGTGCGGGTCTATATCCAGAACAGGGCGTCTTCCCTCATTTTTGTTCCAAAAGGTGCACAAGTGAACACAAAGTTGCTTAACGAAACGACTTTGACAGTAGCAGTTCAAGAAACCAAAAGTCACGTTAAAGACAAGCCATTTACTTTCCAACATGACGGTGCACCATCACACATGCACAAGAAATCACAGAAATGATATCAAGACCCAATTTCTACGTTTCTGGAGCAAGGAGGTTTGGTTTTATCACCAGACCTGAACCCCTTAGTATTTTTTTGAAAGCAGATAGTACCTCTGCTTGTTCTCAAGAATTCCTCTGTTTCTTTCAGTTAGATCTCTGAGGCTTCATGGAAAATATGGACTAAAATATTTCCGTAGAATATTGTAGCGTGTAATTCAAGGAACAGGTGAACACAATGAATGATATTTTGACCGAGTGTTCAAAAATGTTTTGTTAAATATATTCTAAAATATAAGGATTATCTATTTAAAGAGAAATCACATTTTAAAGTTGTCCAAAGACTTCGTCCGCATCCTGTGATTGATGGTGGTATTTAAACTAAAATTAAACATTATTTTGATTGGAAGGATAATGATTTCATAAACTTAAAAATATTATATTTGTAACCACAAACACAAAACTCATCTCCAAATTTATTAACCAACTATACCTATATATTTTTTAAAAGTATTTTTTTTAAATAAATTAACATTAACTATGTACTCTACTTTATTTCTTGAGCTGTTCATTGTTTCAGATAGGTCAATCAGTTCGAATAATATTTGAGTGTGTAGCAGATGAAACAGTCAATTTGATCGTATATCTTTATTTTAATCCATTATAATCACTGCAATAACAAGGTTCAAATAGCGGATCAAAGCCTCATCTGCTTGTATTCATTGAATGCTTTTCACTTTGGATTTGGATTATATTGAAAACCTGAGATTCGAATAGCTTTCAATCACGTGCCATTCAGAATATAACTCTCAAAGGAATAGCTAACAATGATATTCTAAAACAATATTAGTTATAATTAAGACTTATCAGTCTGCTCCAGAAGTCTTGGGACTATTTTGACGTTGACTGTAACACTCAGTAAATAAGTTAATCGATGAATTTTTAAAATTAATTATTTTGTCTCCAATAATATTCATTTCATACTATTTAAGGTTATCAGGACAATTTATAGGTTAAGGACTATTAGGATCATTTATAAACAAGTCTTGACAACATAAATTTTCTCTATTTCCATTCATAGAAAACTACAGATTAGGGAGGACTTGATTAAATAACTTCCAACACAAAAGTGCCCTGATGATAAAGTTATTCTATATTCTTTGAAATAAAAACAAACTTTTGAAATTTAATAATAATGTCCCTATATTTCTATCCGTTTTTCACTGTAAAAATATCAATTATTTCTCAAAAGATAACATAAATAAATATTTAAATTTGTGAATCACCTGTTATACGTCAATTAATCATATAATGATTATTGAATTATTAAAATACAATAGAATACATTATCAATATTGAGGACTTTCTTTGTCGTGGCTTCACAAAAGTAGGTAAATTGTTATCAAATCAAATATATATATATTTGATCAAATATTCAATATAATGTACTATAAAATGTGTGCAATAATAAATGGAGCAAGTAAAGAAGACGGACCAGGGTCCGTTAACTTTACTAGTTTAAATTCTGGTCCGTTATGTTTACTAGCTTCAATTCTGGTCCGTTATGTTTACTAGCTTCAATTCTGGTCCGTTATCTTTACTAGCTTCAATTCTGGTCCGTTAACTTTACTTGGTTAAATTATTAATATTTGACCAATAATTGGGATAAGAACATAATTTTGGAATCATAGATCAACAAAGGATTTAAGCAGAATTTTTTTTCCATTTTTCAAAATGGATCACGTTTCTTATCAATTCTTTCAATTAATAAAATATGCAAAATTAATGTATAATCATTAGTATTATCATTTATAAAGTTGTATATTGATAAAATACTAAAGCAAATATTTTTTAAAACTGAAAAATGTATTAAGGTCCGTTAACTTTACTAGCTTATTTTCTGGACCGTTATCTTTACCAGGTTCATTTCTGATCCGTTATCTTTACTAGCTTAATTTCTGGTCCGTTATCTTTACTAGCTTAATTTCTGGACCGTTATCTTTACCAGGTTCATTTCTGGTCCGTTATCTTTACTAGCTTAATTTCTGGTCCGTCATCTTTACTAGCTTAATTTCTGATCCGTTATCTTTACTAGCTTAATTTCTGGACCGTTATCTTTACCAGGTTCATTTCTGGTCCATTATCTTTACTAGCTTAATTTCTGGTCCGTTAACTTTACTAGTTTAAATTCTGGTCCGTTATCTTTACTAGCTTAATTTCTGGACCGTTATCTTTACCAGGTTCATTTCTGGTCCATTATCTTTACTAGCTTAATTTCTGGTCCGTTATCTTTACTTGCTTAATTTCTGATCCGTTATCTTTACTAGCTTAATTTCTGGTCCGTTATCTTTACTAGCTTAATTTCTGATCCGTTATCTTTACTAGCTTAATTTCTGAACCGTTATCTTTACCAGGTTCATTTCTGGTCCGTTATCTTTACTAGCTTAATTTCTGGTCCGTTATCTTTACTAGCTTAATTTCTGGTCTGTTATCTTTACTAGCTTAATTTCTGATCCGTTATCTTTACTAGCTTAATTTCTGGACCGTTATCTTTACCAGGTTCATTTCTGGTCCGTTATCTTTACTAGCTTAATTTCTGGTCCGTTATCTTTACTAGCTTAATTTCTGATCCGTTATCTTTACTAGCTTAATTTCTGGACCGTTATCTTTACCAGGTTCATTTCTGGTCCATTATCTTTACTAGCTTAATTTCTGGTCCGTTATCTTTACTTGCTTAATTTCTGATCCGTTATCTTTACTAGCTTAATTTCCGGACCGTTATCTTTACTAGCTTAATTTCTGATCCGTTATCTTTACTAGCTTAATTTCTGGACCGTTATCTTTACCAGGTTCTTTTCTGGTTTTATTTATTTATTTATTTATTTGCTCCTAATAAATAATGAAAATTTCTATCCCTGTAAATAATAGTAATCTAAATATCAAACCAAGAAGCATTGAATAAAAGTAATTCTATAATTTATTTTTTAGCATTTCAAAGACAGAAAGTCATTTCCAAATTACTTTTAAAATATTCTTGTCTTTCTTAAATCTGTTACCTGTAGATATTTCCAACTAATTTCTTTTCAATTTCTTCTTCCCTTGTTTGCTACCACACAGAAGGGAGAATAATTTTGTGATAAATTTATAGACGAGAAACACTAATACATGTACAGCCAGTAGAATATCCAAATGCAGCAGTTGTACCCAGGTAAGATCCCTCTCAGGAGACCGCAGATGGGGTGCACCATCATGTCGAATCACATACTCTGTCCAGAACACGGCCCTGTCCACTGGATTTTCCAACTGATCTCGAAAAGCAGCGGACACTTTCTTGACATTGTTGAGGTACCTGTGAACATAAGTCATGATTTAGCAAAGAAATTGGATGTGATCAACTAAATACTAATGAATGTAATGTTCGTTAGAAAAAGTTAATAATAGAAGTTTCATCAATATGGTGCATCGTAGTTTGAATATTATGAGAAACTAATTCATTAGAAATTTGAAAATAAATATTCCACGTAAACAATATACATATGAAGTGGTGATATAAAAGCTCAATTCCCAGCTTGTTATTTATTTATACTGATGGGAGCATGATAAGATTAGATTAAACTCAGTACAAGAGGTCTGCACCTTCTCTTTAACTTCATAGTATCTGTAATATAACTTCATGTAGTTACATTTACTCTTAATAATTTCAAATTGAGTTTCACAATATTGAACTAAACAATGATACCCCTTGATGCAGTTGTAATTTATAATAAAAAAAATCTTTAAATTATGTTCTTATTTTTTGTAGAATTTGTTGTACAATAAGTGAGAATATAGAAATAATTAATACAAGTTTACATTTGGGCTGTAGAGAATTATGCAGAATCCCCTACTAATATTCTCTGGTTCACCATAACTTTCCATCACAATATTACTTACTCGGGATTTGAGACGACATCTTGAATAGCTTCAGTTAGCAGCGGCACATTCAAATCATCCCAATTTATTATTCTACCCAAGCCAGAATCTTGAAGAGTTTTGCCGTTTTTGTTCTGGTCGCCAAAAATAGGAAGACCCAACATTGGTGTGGAATGGTACATTGCCTCCTGTGTACCAAGCCCTCCACAGTGTGTGATGAACAACTTCACGTTAGGGTGAGCTGAAATTTTTTTCATGCTAAATTAAAGAATATTACATTAACCTAACGATAGAAGACAACTATAACATATATTTTTAAATAAAACTAAGTATATTAGTGCCCTGCATACTAAACCATCCTGATTTGTAAAGAACTGAGTAATGAGCTACCTTGTATATTGAACATAATGTTATGCATCACTAAGCTCTATATAGTGATCTACTGTTACGGGGCGTCACAGAATACTAGCAATCCATATCAGTGCGAATTACTATATTGATGTTATGTTTCTTAGTTGTCAAATTAGCAAATAATTAACAATGAGACAAATTTAAAATATAATGAACAGAAGAGCAAAAAGTGTTATTTTGGGTCTCTACCTATTTGGAGACAATATCATTTACATTGATATATCATATAAGCCAAATATCGCAGGAAGTTTCTATTTAACATTTATACCCAGAAAAGCTAAATTTATCAATGGGCTCACAAATTTAAAGCCACATGTAGGATCAGTCAATAAAATCTAAAAGAAGGTGGACCAACCTAAATCTGGCATAAAACTGACAGTAAGATCTCCGGACCGGTGTGAATGCGGTAGACAGCATGCAAAGACCATGCAAAGACGAAACCAAGAACTGGGTATTTCACGTTCAACAGTGAGAATAATCTTTGGATTGTCTTCTTTGACTCATACATGATACAGATCAATCAAAAACTCACACAAGATGAAATGGCAAAATTAGTTGTGTTGTGCCGTTGGTTCGAGTAGAAGATCGAAGAGGACCTTGACTCCCAACAGAATCTTTCACCGCATTCAGTCAGTCAGGAGATCTTATAATCAATTGCTTGCCAGATTTAGTTTGGTTCTGCCTTTTTATTGATGTTGTTGACTGATCATGTGGTTTTAAATTGCGAACTCAACGATAAATTCGACTTTTCTGTGGATAATTTTTAAATTGAATCTCCCTGCGATTTTTGGGTTTAGGATGATTTCGTTTCCAAATAAAAATACTTTTTTGCTCTTTTGGTCATGGCATTCTAAATTTGTCTAATTGTTAATTATCTGCTTTTATGGTCACTTCTTAACATAAATAAACATCAATATTGGCAGAGACATTAGCACTAACATTGTTCCCAAGTATTCTGTGACACCCTGCAGTTCATTATGGAGGAGCTCGATCAGCACAACTCCTTATATAATGTTGTATAGTTTGCCTTTAAATCTATCAGTTTTCTATGCATCTCTTGACTCCAAAGTAAAGAAAGAAATGTAGCTCTAAATAGTGAGTTATTTGTTGTTCATTATATGTAGAGCCCGGACAAATGCCATAAAGTCCTAAATTGCCATAAAAGCCATAAAATGCCATAAAAGCCATAAAATGCCATAAAAGCCATAAAATGCCATAGAGTCAATAAATGCAATAGAGTCAATTAATGCCATAAAGTCCTTAAAATGCCATAAATGCCATAAAGTCCTAAAATATCATAAACTCCTAAAATGATGCAAAGTCTTATTTTGGGCTTTTTATATTATTAAATAATTAGGTAAGTCGGTAAAGTTGATGGGTTATTTTGACAAGTTTATAGAACGTTTTAATTCAATCAAAATCTGTCTGAATTATTATACAAATAAACTACTTATATCACTTCAAGAATTAGTATAGTCACCACTGTATCTAGTTTTCTGTGATTCTTTGCATCATTTTTTTTAGCACAGACTCTGCCATGCACAAAATAGTGAATAATAAACTATTCAAAGAGAGAGATATGTAGAACCTAGGGATATTTGTAATATTTACAATAGAAAAACTGCAGGGCGACAAAAATTTTGTTTTGTCTTGTAAGTGGTTTTTGCTGTACAACAATTTCAGAGTATCTTAATTGGTTTAATTATCTAATGTATGATTTGTTTAATCTGAGGTTGTCTACTACGAGGGTAGTTTTCGAATACAAATTTCGAATTCAATATTTCAATTAGTTTCATTTCATGAATTTCAATTTACCTAACTTTTATTAATAATACTTTTAGGTTAAATTTGAATAAATATACTTTAAACTAGATCCATTGAATTTTTAAGGGATGAATTATTTATTTGTTTTCACCATTTTTTTCATTTAAACGGACTAAAAGCTGTCAATTTTATATTTCAAAATGCTGATTTATTCGTTGTAAATACCTATTTATTAATCTTAAAAGTGTATGCATAAGTCCTAAAATGTTGTATTTAGGTCCTAAAATGCCTCGATAGGTCCTAAAATGCCATTTTTTAGGTCCTTAAATGCCATTTTTTAGGTCCTAAAATGCCTTTTCTTAGGTCCTAAAATGCCTTTTTTATAGGTCCTAAAAGTCCGGGCTCTAATTATATGTATTGGACTTCTACTCTAACATGGAATTACTGAAATTTACACTAAAAAATTTTACGAATCACCATTTTGATTTTCTGCTAGAAATATTTGAACGAACTATTATTTTTTAGCCTTCAGTAATACAGTAAAATCTTTTCAAGTAAACCTACTGATTCACTCTATATAATTTTAAGTAGATTGTTGTTAAGGCAATAATCAAATTAACACCCTAATGAGTTTGATGTGTGATTTTTAAACAAATCCTTTTTAAATTTGTTCCTATATTAATACCAAATATATTGTTGTATTCAAAAGTTTAAAAATATTTACAATCTGCGTAAAATTCGTAAATTATTTGTAATGTGACGATGTGTGGCAACGTAGAACTACAGTTTGACAGCCTATAAAGACACTACAGTCAACGTTTTCACACGCGAGCTGTGATTGGGTCACATTCCACCCAATCACAGCTCTACTTTCAAAGTTGCCAATGTCTAATATACCTATGTATTTATTTATCCTTCTATGTATAATATTTTTACTTGAAATTTGGTACACATATTTGTTTAGTATATATATATACTAACAACTTGTAAAAAATACAGTACCCTAGGTTTATAAATAAGACGTGTTTTTTCCAAATCGGAAGTCAAATCTTCCGATACATTCTGATAGTCGAGCCTCATTGGAGTAATATTGAGTTAATTGCTGGTCTCACCCAAAACATCTTGTTGTGGCATCCATTTCTTAACCATGATGTTCTTTGACAGACCCTTGACACTCTCGTCTTCGTACTTCCAAAGTACCTTGTACGGCAACTTGCTGAAGGTTGTCTTGATAATTTCCTGATACTCTTTAGGCATCAGTTCACTCCTTGCTATCGAACCCATACTCATGTAAACCACTGGAGTGCTACCTGAGAGGAAATCTGCAATGTCCTGAAAAAATTAAACATCGATTATATTCAAAATTCTACAGAAATTTCATACAAGAATATTCATTAAATAATTTAAATTAATTATTTTTTCCATGTAAAATGAAAGTTTTTATTATCTTTCATTAAAATCATCCAGAGGGAATTATATTATAAAACCCAATTATAAAACCCAATCAAAATTTTTTTTATAAAACCCAATCAAAATTTGTCCATCTGTTCGCTTGCTACTCGATCTGTTTATGATATTATTTGATATTATTGATGTTACTATCAGACTGTAAACAGCAAATATGATTTTTGATTTTTCATTTATACATTTTATTTATATACTGTTCATTACCTTGGGTAAGGGTTTGGCAGGACCACAGTGCATACCTCCCACATCCACCTGACTGGGGAGAAGAGGAGCGACTTTGTCGAAGGTGAAGTGGTAGTTCATCAGAGTCAGAGACTGATTGGCTTCAATGTCGAACAGAGGGGGCAAATGAGGGAACCTTTTCATCATCTGAAACAAATCATAGATCTTAAATGTTGGTATGTCGATTGTGTAAATGTTGAAAAGTGTTGATGAGAGGTACTCCTGTATTGATGAGAGGTACTCCTGTATAGGAGTACCACACCTGTATTCATGTGTGTGTTTTGTGTTTGTTGATACGCGTGGGCTTATGTATATGTTTGAGATGTGAACAGGTTTGGTTTGTGTTAAGTGTATTTTGATTATTTGAAGTTATATCCTGAGTGAAGTTGATAGAATTATATATGAGATGAGTCCACCACCTGCTTAGTCAGTTCTGTCTTGTCTGATGGGTTTCTAGTTTGTGATTTTGGGTGTTTTATTGTGTGTAGCGAGCTTTCTTTCTTGCATTGAGATTATGTCTATGTTTGTTGCGTGTTGGTATTTTTTGAATTCTGTGTATTTTCTGATTATACCATTATGATGATGACTTGAAGTAAATTTATGTGTTTGGAGTTTGCTTTGGTGGTGATGATGTGTTTGTTTGTGGTGGCAGATCTGAAATTTGATGCGGTGAGTTTGGAGATCATTGTGCTAAATTTGGAGGGGGTTGTGAGGATTTATTATTGCTGTCTGGAGTGAATGTGTTGTTTCGAAAAGTGCTTGTATAATACAGCTGTTTGTGTACGGTGCAGCTTAAATGTTGCTACACTTTCAAAACTGTACCTAGAGTGGAGTGTGTTAGCTGTACAGAATTGAGTGTTGTTTGTGTGTGATTTAGTATTTGCAGACATCACATATTCACGGGTAGCCCGGATTATCTCCACATCTCCGGAGAGAAACAATAGAGCTCACGCCGCACCGAAAAAAGGACGATGTTGACTGAAGCAACTGAATCAACAACATTCCCCTTGCAGGGGACAGGGAACGTTTTTTCTATCGATTTGAACGCGAGGGAACCATGTCATACCCAACAACGTGCATGCCGGATAGTGTGGGAATGAAAATACAAATCTGCATCACTATCCCTGTGATAGTTCATGCAATAATTTATAGATTAAACATGATTTGATGCTTTAACTGTATAAAAAATGCTCGATATTGTTATTGTCTTCAATCAACGAATAAAAAAAAACGAGCTAAATTATAAGTATTTGTCTAATGTGTTCGATCATGTGGAACCGTTCGATATCTCAAAGCTTACTATGTGTATTAATATTATTTCAATACACACAGAGAAAGGATTAGTTGAATCAAATCATATTTGATTTGTTTTGACTATATTTTATGGTTTATCTGTGCTCCTACCTACGTGGTGAGTTGCAGGTACTATTTAAAATGAGTTAAATCGACGTTGGTTAAAGCAACACATATGTGAGTTGATTATTTTTAATTCCCGATGGTCACAACAACTATCTGTGATAGTCAAAACTACTCGTGATGGTTGAACCAATTATATGTAATGGTTATAACAACTGCAGAACAAGGTTACATCAACTACTTGTGTATGTTTCTCCAATCACTCCTATGTGTTATAACAACTACTCGTGTAGGTTATACCAACTACTCGTGTAGGTTATACCAACTACTCGTGCAGGTTATACCAACTACTCGTGTAGGTTATACCAACTACTCGTGTGGGTTATACCAACTACTCGTGTAGGTTATACCAACTACTCGTGTGGGTTATACCAACTACTCGTGCAGGTTATACCAACTACTCGTGTAGGTTATACCAACTACTCGTGCAGGTTATACAACTAGGTACTCGTGTAGGTTACATCAACTACTCGTGTAGGTTATATCAACTAGTCATGTAGGTTATATCAACATCTCGTGTTGGTTATATGTAGTCTATGGTTGATCTTACCCTGAGACCAAATTCTTAGGAACCAGTAAAACTAACGGGGTTTGCGCTGCGTATGTCAGACGGCGGGTTTCAGGTGGTATGACTTCCAGTTATACTTTGTCAAGTAAATGTTTATCAACTTTTAGTGTATATAAGTTGAAATCTCGGTCCAGTTAGCAGTAGCCAAACTTTTTACATGACTTTTCCAGTCACTATATTTACTCTATTAAATAATAATCTCGAGTTAGGGCCCGATATCAATTAGATTAGACTATTTATTTTCTACGACCAAATCTAACATGTTCATTTATTTTCTACTTTTGCTTCTGTGATATGCATACTATTTTGATTTAAAGAAAATAATTGATCACCTAGACTAATATTTACTTTTTGAAATGTTTTCGATCCGATGAATTGATATATGGTTATTAGTTGTAAATTAATAGATTAGGTAGAATAAATAACTTCATCAGGTCAGTTAATAAATAAGTAGTTAGATAACGTAAATAACTTTACGTAGTGATAAATAGGTAGGCTAGATTACAAAAACAAATGTTGATAGAAAAAATCTTTGATATGTTGCAATTATAGTATAACTTAATGAATGATAATAAAGCCTTTATCTTCTAAACCATATTTTAGTGCAATTCATCTTACTCATAGGCACTGATGTAGAAATATGCTAATAGAATTACCAAGGTCAAATTGAAAACGAAATATAAACATTTAAGTTTTAGATTTATTATTTAGAAGTACATTTTGAATCCTCGTCACTGTCTGTTACGACTATAGGTTTCCAATTCCTGAAATAAGAGATTCTTTTATTAATATATATATAATAGAAATTTATAGTATCGTTTATATACATTATCAATAACATCACCTACTCTTTTTCCTTTTGTGATGAGATAGCGACAGCTTCGATATTCTTTTCATGTCTGGAATCCCTAAAAACATATGGAATAGTAAGAGCTAATCATATTGCAAATATATATTTAAAAAACATCTAACATTTTCAAATACTTACTTTGGCCTAGTATAATTGTTCCTGAATCATTCAAAGGAAATGAAAAGGACTCCGATAGTTGATGACGTTGATCTACTCCATCAATAATTCTTCATAAAGATCTGAAAGTAGATTCAGAAAATATAGAAAACCATATTAATAAAGAAATGAAGAGAATTATTAAATGAGAATTGTTTCATATATATTATTTATTCATATAAAATGTTAAACTATTTTAAAACCTTCAGATGTAGTATAAATTTAGCTCTAATAAATGCAATGGATTCTCCTTGCTAATCCTCATAATTTTGTTCATTATACACTCTTAATTTAGACTTTAATTAAATACCAAAAAAGTATAGTATATCAAAAGGCTCACCTCTGGTTGGAGTTCTCACTGCCAAATCCCTGGAGGGTGTTATCCTTATTTGCTCCCAGGAAGGAGTTCTACCGACTACCTCCCTGGACGGAGTTCTTCCGGTCATAGAAAACCAGGGTCAAGTAGGTAAATTGCGGCACTTTAACTAACTGCGGTCTCTTATCTCAGAAACATAAATAACCATCATGGCCTCAAGGTACTCGTGAAATAAATAGACCCTATCATAAATTGAGCTGTTGAACAATTCAATATATAGCTAAACTAATTTCAGAAGGATTTTGGGACTTTCTTAATTGGGCCGCAATTAGAAATTAAAGAACCGAATTTACCTGTGTAACCCTACCTATAGGTACACTAACTAGTTGTAAAATATATAAATTATCATAATACTTATCTTGAGATACTAGGATAAATTCCAAATTATCGGACGGTTCCACATTTTCGGTTGCCTAAGAAAAACTATATAAAATAATTAATGGACTTTTACTTTAATTAGCTATTAGGTAGCTATATACTTTATTTCATACGTGACCGAAAATGTGAAATCGCCTGATAATTTGGAACTTACCCTATCTGAGAACAGCGCAGCATCTGTCTAGCCTATGTAGAAGGTATTGACACTGAAAAAAACAGCTAGGTAGGTATGATGCTTAAATAAGTTACATATAATAATCTAGGAAAATTCGTTTGGATATCAGTTTACAAACTGGAAGGCAGTAATCAAAATTATTATTATTATGAAAAGTTATATACTGATAATCAGCTCTTCAAATAACTACCTAGCTGCCAGCCTATCAATCCCCAAAATTTTAGAATATTTAGGCAGACATTTATCTATGTATTAATGGAATTAATTAATAATCGATCGGCAGCGATAATACTATTTGTGCATATAACGCTATTGTTTGCACTCGAAATAAAATGGTATTGAGGAGCGTTCACATTCAACACGTAACACACTTGAAACAAGATTTGAACTGTAAAGTGTCAACCGATTAATTGGCTTTGAGGAAAGCCTAAGTTGCCACATACTCATTTGAACTCACACCTAAACATAAAAAAAGTAGCGCCAACTCTCATAGTAAGTTAATTTATACACCAGATACATTGGATTTACAGTCTTTGTGGGTTACTTTATCACACTATGTCATAGTTGTTTAACTCACACCTAAACTTACAAAAAAGTAGCGCCAACTCTCATAGTACGTTAATTCATACACTGCAGAATACATTGGATTAACAGTCTTTGTGGGTTACTATAACACACTATGTCAGAGTTGATTTAACTCACACCTAAACTTCAAAAAAAGTAGCGTCAACTCTCATAGTAAGTTAATTTATACACCAGATACATTGGATTAACAGTCTTTGTGAGTTACTTCAACACACTATGTCATAGTTGTTCTAACATATGTTCAAAACTCCCAAAATGTAACTCTAACTCTCATAGTAAGTTGATTCAATCCATAAAATGATTTGAATTAACTATGTTTGGTAACACACCACGTCATAGTTGTTTTGACACACGTGGAAACATTAATGTAGTCCAACCAACTCACGTAATAAATTGATTCAAAGCATAAATTGTTGACCCAATAAATATGAGTAAACTTTTTTCTCTGTGTACAAATATCAAAGAAACACTAACCTCAGGCTCAGTGAGATCGTTGATTCCTTGTCTGTAAAGTTTACCTCCAAAAATGGTGAAAAAGATGTTCTTAACCTTCTCGACAAATGACATAGGATGAGATATGTAGTTAAACATATTGGAGTGATACGCGGGGTTTAAGAAGTTGCCCATAACAGCACTGTGCACAGGCTCTAGGCCTGAAGTAGCTACTGTTATGAACTTGTGTTCATGCGCAAAGGGGTACATCACCTGAAACATAACAAATACTGCGATAACTTGATAGCAATATATCTACATATGTACTTTTGCAGGTTATTTTAAGAACGAGTACAATGATTTCATTTTACAGTATACAAGATAGAATCGAAAATTCGGCTATGTCTAGTAAAAATTATATTTCATTGATATATTTTCATCTAAAATGAAGATTTATATTTTTACATTTGGAATAAGTTATTTCATGTTTTTGTTGAAAGTCGTTACTAGTAAATATGAATAGAAAAAGTTTTTAGTGTAAGATGGCTCACCATGTTGAACATCTGGTCGATGATTATCAAATCGAACTCTTTCCTTCGTTTATAAAGCTCAATAACTGATGGAGAGTCGTACATTTCTTTGGCTATAAAGGGAAATTCTTGTTGGAAGAAAGCGGATCTCTTATTAGGATCTCTGCCAAATTCAAACATGTTCACGCTGTCAGTGTCGAATCTTTTGACATTGTGTCTGAAGTGTTCAATTTTGGGATGATCTAATGGGTGGTTGCTGAGCATTGATACCTGAGCGGAGGTTAGAAAAATAACACTGAAATTACCATTATTGGACTAGAAGAATTATGATTACTTCAGAATGCGATACTATTGTTATTATTAATAGTATTACGCACAGGAAAAAAACTTTTTTTAAATTATGTACAACTACCTTCACTCGGCATAAATGCACTTATTTTCATGGTTATTATCAAACAGTACATCTCCTCTATAATTTGAACTACGACTAAGTCGGAATAAAGAGCTATAAGATCTTCTTCATTCTACATACAGGATATCCAAAAAAAACCGAACTGAAATTAAAATATGAAAATCTCAACAACCAGTGAAGGTACTTTAGCATTCATAATTAGTAAATATTATAAGTTAGCTACATTTACACTCAGTCTAGTGATGTACAAAGACAGTTAAGATATTCAAATAATGATTCTACTTTTTTCTCTGTGAAATATATAAAGAGTAAATTAGTCAGATATAGACTTAAATATTCTTGTGGATAGTAAGTTCTATGTTCTATGAGAATTAGTTGGACCACCAAAAGAGATGGATTGATAGTTTAAAAGACCATGAAATATTATAGACATGCGTTCAGTTGTTCAGTTGTTCAGTTAATTTAGTAGTCATTGCTCTCATCTGTACAATCTGCTGTAACCATTTTAAATAAGAGACAACATTTTAAATAAGAGACAACATTTTAGATAACAGACAACATTTTAAATAACAGACAACATTTTAAATAAGAGACAACATTTTAAATAACAGACAACATTTTAAATAACAGACAACATTTTAAATAAGAGACTACATTTTAAATAAGAGACAACATTTTAAATAAGAGACTACATTTTAAATGAGAGATAACATTTTAAATAAGAGACAACATTTTAAATAAGAGACAACATTTTAAATAAGAGACAACATTTTAAATAAGAGACAACATTTTAAATAAGAGACAACATTTTAAATAAGAGACAACATTTTAAATAAGAGACAACATTATAAATGAGAGACAACATTTTAAATAAGAGACAACATTTTAAATGAGAGACAAAATTTTAAATGAGAGACAACATTTTGAATAAGAGACAACATTTTAAATAAGAGACAAAATTTTAAATAAGAGACAACATTTTAAATAAGAGACAACATTTTAAATAAGAGAAAACATTTTAAATGAGAGACAAAATTTTAAATAAGAGACAACATTTTAAATAAGAGACAATATGTGTTATGCTCAAGATTATTAATACAAGAATAGTCATCATTTCACCCGTTAATTAAATTAACTTATTCTCATATAAACCCCAGACTGAATCAGGAACATATTTCTTTTAAACAACATTTTGTTTGTTGATCCATGGCTTACTTAATTATAATGGTTGAACCCGTCTCCATCCACAGTTAAATTTTCATGATTTTTTATTTCTATTTGTGGATTTTATAACGACTTTATTGGTGAGTGATGAAAATAGCTGGTGAAAATGGACCTTGAATTAAAAATACCCTCATTAAATAATAAATCCGTTTTAAAGCATATTTATTTTGAGTTTTGATTTCTCTTATTTATTATTCATTTTATAAAACATTTAGATCTATTCTATGAGATCTACAGAGATAAATTTTCACTGTAAGTCGGAATGTAGGCAAAAGGCGCCTCATTGGACCTTATGTTTTAATGAAAATAATCTAAATGGGCTAATTTAACATGATAAGATTATTTCCCATCTCTAACATAATTGTGCAGTTCAATTATTTAACAGGCTATGGTGGATTCAGGCTAATGAACCTGCTCAGTGCTCTCCAATCAATTATTGTAATATGTCAAAAACGGCAAGAGATGTTCCACAACCGTATCATCGCAGTAAACTTAATGACCTCCAAGATCTCCTGACTTAGTGACTTAACGTAATAATACTTTTTCCGGTGAGAGCATTTAATATGTAAAGTTTAATCCACTCCTCTAGTCTGTAATCAGGAATTAATAATAAAAATTATTAATATAAATTTTAATTTAAGGAGATCGATGATTAATTAACCAAGTTAGGTTAGCGATGAGAAGAATACGTCAAAATGCCTGCTTGAATAAAAAATGGGTGACTTAGAATAAAATTAAATTTTTAAAAAGGAAAAAAAATATATATTTATATTTAAAACCTCAAAATAAATCTGTTATATTAATGGAGTTACTGTTTTTTGATATAGATATTTTGACATATTCCTAGTTCGATCACGTCCCTATATCATTTAGGGACATGAACTAGGAACCGATATAAATACTCCTTCCCTAGTTAACGTTCCCAATTCATTCACGTTCCTAATTCATTCAAAAAAATACGAAAACTTCGAACTCTCAATCAACTTTTTTTTTTAAATGTATGCTTCACTGTATGCCAGTATGGCTTACTTAATTAAACGGCCTGATTTTCTTTCTGCCTTTTCGTCAAAAAATTGGAAGGTCAATAATTTCAATTGTATTAAAACTTAGTCACGTTTTGCAACCAAGTGATGCGTTTTTTTTTATTTTTTTTTTTTTGCACCAGAAAGGTTGTGGAGCAGTGTTGCACAGGGGAGGGTGCCTCGTGACCTACGTCAGGAGCAGTGTAGGATATGAAAAGCAATATGGAAGCCTAGAAGGTTTCACAACATACGGAAGAAGGAGAAATCCTACGTATGATCATCATATACAGGGTGCGGAGAAATTCCCCGATCATATAAAAATGTTAATTTAATGAGTTGTGATGGATGAAATAAAACAAAACTTATCACACAATATTTCAATAGACCCATTTAAAAGTTCTACCAATTATTTTTCAATATGACCACCATTGGCGGCGATTACTCTCTCGAGTCTACCTATGAAGCTCTTTACTGCGGCTCGGAACGTTTCTTGTGGAATTTTGGCCCATTGTCGCTCGAGGGACTTCTTCAGAGTTTCCAGAGGGCTCAGGTCCGGCGATGAAAGAGGTCACAATTTCTTCTTCCAAAACGCAGGAAAGTGACGCTCACACCAATCCTGAATTTTGTCCGCTGTGTGCGAGGGCGCACCGTCCTGTTGAAAGGTAAAAGTCCTGTCTTTGAAGTGCTTCTTCATCTCGACTTGTCCTGGAGTCAAAATATCCTCGATATACAATTTTTCGTTAACTATAGCGCCTTCTTTGACAAAAATGAGAGAAGATCTCCAACTCTCAGAGATGGCAGCCCAAACCATCACAGAGGCAGACTTTTGGCGACGAAAAACAGTCTTTACGGATTGAGGGATTCTGTCAGCACTTTTTGCCAAAATTCTGTCGTTCTGGGAGTTGAATTTAGCCTTCACAGTGAACTTTTTCTCATCCGAAAAGACGATCTCACCAGCCTGCGTGCCATCTTTCATTGCATCCAAAAGAATCTTTGATATGTCCAGTAGGGTGGAGCGTTTTTTCAACTTTTCAGAGTTGATTTTGGTAATAGTGATTTTTTTTTTGCTTTGGTGCATAAATATGAGGTATGCAAAATTTTAGACCCCTGGATCATCATCTTCATCACCCGCAAGGGCCAAAAAAAGATATGAAAAATCATTAAAAATCGTATTTCAGTTAATATTTTTTTTAAATTCTATTTTCTACCAAAAAATTTATATATTTAATAAATCCTATTTATATATTTTTTTGAATTAAAATATTGGTACAGAGTATCATAAACGTTCTTATTTTGAAAATTGAAATAAACTTAAACTCGTAGTGAAATAAGGTATTTTCACGTATTTTCCATTAATTTTAAGACCTCTGGTGGGGGATGAAGACGGTATGTCATGGCTTTGAAATTTTTACTGCTTTTTAAAGTGGTTATTTTCTTGTTACGTGTCACTATGACGGAGTGATTTGGTAGAAAATAGAATTAGAAAAAAATATTAACTAAAATACGATTTTTCGTGATTTTTCATATCTTAGGGGCCTTGCGGGTGATTAAGATGATGACCCAGGGGTCTAAAATTTTGCATACCTTATTTTTATGCACCAAAGCGAAAAAATATCACTATTACCAAACCCAATTCTGAAGAGTTGAAAAAACACTCCACCCTAATGTCCAGCCTCTTCTGTTTCTACAAGTCCGTGAGCTGTTGCATGTTGGTCATTTTAAAGGGGGACAACTTGAGGTCTTCTTTGAAGATGGTTCTCACACTTTTCTCGTCGATATCCATACTCTTAGCCATCTTTCTCATGCTTCGCTTAGGGGTCCTCCTTATTCGCTCCCTAATGGCTTTGATTTTGGTTGGAGTGCGTGCAGTGCGAGGTCGTCCACACCTGGGTCGATCACCTGTTGTTTCCATTTCTTGATAGCGTTTAACAGCATCCCTAACAGTCGATTTCGGTGCTTTTTAACAGCTTAACAATCTCTGGATTTGTCTTCCCCGCGCAGTGTAGCTGAATAATAGCCTCACGTTGAATCCTTTTTACAAAAGACAATGTAAATTAATGAAAATTTAGAACTGGAACATTAAAGTATATGATTATAGGAAGAGAATGAGATATAAATGGATAAATTTAGTAAATAAATAACATCTTTAATTTAAAAAATAAAATTCGATCGGGGACTTTCTCCGCACTCTGTATATACCGCCCAGCAAGCATGAAGAAGCTCGAAGACAATCGGGTTAGATCTTACGAAAACTCTCCCTATCAGGTCCAACAAGATCTGAGGCGGAGAATTTCACACAAACCATCCATTGTAGGACAAAGTGGTGGCAATTAATGAGAGAGGTGTCACTGTAAGACTTTTTCCACCACATGGGCCTGATTACTATTAACGACAGGAGACTAGTACGTTACATCAAAGTGGAGGTAGGGTCGGGATATAGCTCGCCTGCTATGACGGCGGGTAAATGGGAGGATTATTTTATGGGACAGTCTGGGGTAGGAGACGCTCGTGAGTGCTTTTTCTGATGGCATCAAACACTATGCATGCAGAGAAAGAAAAAGTGGCCAGGTGAAGTGACAAGTGGGGTCTTCAGCTGAATGAGGGGATGTGTGAAACCACTCTATTCACCACAGACTCCAGTGATTCAAAATGGAACCCGCATTTGACAATCATGGGGAAACTGATGCTAACAACCACATCACCCACTTTTCTGGTGGGTGAAATACATATAACCAATGGCTTACATTTACGGTCCATGTGGAGGAGGTAGCTCCCAAGATGGAGGAGAAGTGTTGAATCTCGAGGGCCACCGGTAGAGCATACTGGGGTTGGAAGATCTATGTAGCAGCACAGAGTTCACTGGCAGAATATGCGTCATAGGCCTGGTCCCCATAGATATCTGCCACAAATATGGATAAGTTAGATAGGAATACAGAGGGGTGCCACAGGGGCCATTGCTCTCCTAGCAAAGAGCACACCGTTGGAGGTCATTGAGAGAGAGGTATTGCTTGACCCTTAAGAAAGCTGCTCTCATTAAGTGTGACCGATGAACTATATTTGAGGAAACACGACCCTAGGAGGATAACGTCAGCAAATGCAGTAGCCTTAGGAACGAAGAAAAGGAACTGGAAGAGGGAATGCGAAGAGACCACTGCAGATATGGGAGAACTGATGAATGCCCTGGCAACCCCAGGAGTGAGTGGCAACCAAAAAATGAAAAAGCCCTGGAGATGAAGTGGCCCTGACAAATTTAAGTAGCAGAAACAATGAAGACTAACACAGAGGAGATGCAGCTGAAGAAGGAGGGTGGAATTTGTATCGCCCACTTTCCTGGAGGTGAAGTATGACGCATGGTTCAGATTCACGGCCCATGTGGAGGATGTGTCTACCAAGATGGAGGAGAAGAGCCGAAGTGGAGAGGATCCAGCAGAGACGGTACAGCGTGGAATATGGCCGTAATTCATGGCAACCAGTCCGACGTGGTGATATTCTCAGATGGAACTGAGAGGGATGGGACAAGAACGGGCAGAGCGGAGGTTTTGGCGTCTAATGGAAAAATAGTTGAAACCGAATGGACCCTAGTGGCTGGAGAGTACTGCAGCTCTTTCAGTGCTGGGACTGTAGCGACGCAGGAATCAGACAAGGGAGACCGCGAACATTGTAACTGACAGCAGATTACTAGAAGACGTAATACAGAGGGAGGCCATACAACCAGAGTTCAGATCGCTGCAGGAAACACTGTGGAACCTGCACTATGAGGGCAGAAGCACAGATATATGATGGATTCCTGGTCACTGTGGCCTTCCCGGCAACGAAATGGCAGAAATAATCCAATAGTTTCAAAATTTCTGAATTCATCAAAATGATCTTTTTGAAAAAAGTGCTGAATAGGAGGTTACGGCGCTTCACAAATTAGAGTTTTTTCGTTTTCTGATAAAATTGTTGGTACTGGAAGTGAATTACTATCAAGGCAAACTCTATTCTTATTTCTTTTGAGGTACTTTTCTTCAAAATTTCTTTCCACAATTGAACACTGCTTTCAACTGGCCCAAATCTTTTCGATTCATTCTTACATAGTCTTCCTTTGGTAATTGAAAAACTGCTCCTGTACTCTTCTCATTGTGGTTTGAACAATCGATTACTGAACACTTATTAGCAATTTTTTTATTTAGAATATTCCAAAATGCGATTACCAAACACTTATTAGCCACTTTTTTATGTAGAATATTCCAAAATGCGATTACCGAACATTTATTTGCCATTTTTTTTTAATGTAGAATATTCCAAAATGCAGCATAAATAGAGAAAATAAACTGAAAAGTGAAAAATGTCATGTTGTAGCAGTATCCTGACTACCGATTATTTAAATATATGCATGAAAGATTTCTTTGTTTTCTTGAATTCCAATTAATAAATGTGTTAAATTAAATTATGAATTATTACAGAAAGCAGTTGCAACTAAGTAGAAAAAAGGGCCTTCTATTTTTTGGACGAAAAGGCAGAAAATCAGGCCGTATAATTAAGTAAGCCATGATTCCAGTCAATAACATATTCCATTGATAGCAGAGATCAGAATATAAATGCACACATAATTATTATCATAAGTAAAAGGAGGTGGTGGCCAATTTTCAATCGGTAAATTGATGCATGTATGTTGTCACAGTGTGTCAGCACAGTGTGCTTTATCTTCTAAAACACTCTTATTACATCCTAATTGATATAACTTCTATTAGTATTATAAAAATTCAAAAACATTTTTTATTCTTTCTAATTAAGCCATTCTTAAGAGAATGTCTTAATTTATTTGTTTTCCATAACGATGTTGTTAAATTTACTGAATTTCAATTTCGAAAATTCCTTTTTTGGTATCGTTTTGCAGTTATAATACTGGATTTTATGTCAATTACCATTTATAAGTGCAATATATTTGAATCAGGTAAAAGGTAACTAAAATTAAGAAAAATAATTTTAAAATATCCTCTTCCTAGTTCACGTCCCTAAATCAATTAGGGACGTGAACTATGAAGGGGGTATTTGGACCGGTTTCTAGTTTACGTACTTAAATGAAATAGGGACATAAACTAGGAATTTACCGATATTTTAATGTTTAAATTTCAGTTCAATTTCCGTTTCTAACCAATTGAGCAATGCTATCTTCACCACCCATCAATTAAATCGATATAACATCTTTAAAATGAAAAAAAAACTTCACAAAACTTAACTGTGAATGGAGAAGGATTCATCAAACAAATTGATGCTAACAAGACCAATGTACCTTCACTGGTTGTTGAGACATGCTAATTTTGATTTGGGTGGCGTTTTTTATGAGATACCCTGTATAGGAGTCAAGAAATGCACTGACAACTGATGACCATCTATGGAAGACTACACAAAATAAGTTCTTTTATAAAGTTTGTTATATAAAAGTTTTGGGTACTTTACTTCAATCAAGATAGTTCCCAAAATATAACTTCATTTTATAGGAGTTATAATGTACAATTATTGGAAATAGAATAAAAATACTGCTTGTTATTCATCTCAAAGTATTTCGTATATAATCCCAATGAAATTATGCCCAGTCTCCTGTTAGATTATCTGTAAATTGAGTCACTAACCTTGTGTCCCCTCTTTATCAAACCATCAGCCAGGGGCATGAAGACATTCCTGTGACTCTTTGAGGACACGGGTAGCAGCATTAGGATCTTGTAGGAGCGTTCTGGAGGAGATAAAGCGCCATCTGCTACCAGAGCTGCTAATGTCACCAAAAACAATAAAACTAACCTCATGTTTAGGGTCAGAGGGTCAAATCTGGGGATCTAAATACAATTAGTTAATAATTTTATTCATATTATATTAGTGTTTCTTTTATGGAATTTGTAGAGAAATACTAACTTAGTGGTAGATTTAAATTCAAAATGTTTTAACATGTTTTGTCCTTATTAAACGTTTGTGTAACAACTGTCGATCCCTTGAAAAAAGCCAATGGTGCTTTTGAATAAATTTCAAAATAAACAAATTAAAAATTAGATAAGATATTATTATGCTATAAACACTATTTTGACCATAAAAAATAAATCTAAATTTAGACTATAAAATTTATTTCGACTAGAAATGTTGAGATGAAACTAGTAATTATGGAATAGTATCAGACGACTATGAAACTGCTTTATATCATTCTTCACATGGTAGATAAATATGTAACAGAATATTATATTATTGGTATAATTAGACATACAGAACACTTTTAAATTAGGAAACCATATCTTTCAGATTTTTATAGTTATATACAACAGAAAACGTATACTAACATAATTATGTTTAATTGGAAAAATCAATAATTGAATAAGACTGAAAGACGTTTCTCAAAATAAAAATATTCTTGAGCGACAAGAGGCTGATAATGGCAGCAGAAAAAGTCAATAAAATTCTTGTAATAATGTGTAATTTTTATCGTAAAATAACATGTTCACACCATTAAGAATTATTCTTACAGTTTTTGTATTTGGTTTGTTCTATTCTATTTGAGTTACTTGTTTTACTTTCTTATTTGGCTGCGACTTGGACTATGTATTGTTTTTGGGTAACTGATGTCTAAACAATAAACATCAAAGTTTCTATAACGTGGTTTAAAAGAAAATTAATTAATTTTGGGACAAAGTCTGCTAAAATAACGACTAGTTTTGAGTTTATACGACTACTTTTTAGAAGTTGACTAAATTCGAACTATAAATACAGGCTTTACACATAAGATACAGAGGAGCAAGGGAGGTGGAAGGAACAATCCGATAGGCTAATGAAGATAGCACGGTGACCGGTCCATTCGCCGAAAACACATTCACCGAAAACGCATTCGCCGCACGACACATTCGCCGAACAACACTTTCGCCGAAAAATATGATTATTTAAAAAAGTAAAAAAATGTATCTCATTTGTCCAGAAGAAATTACATATAGATGAACTTACATAAAGTGTATAAATTACTTTACAATATTATACATAATTATTGGTTAAACTTTATGGTATTTACGTTAATGTTATTGCTGCATTATTTGTGTCATTTTATCAACTCTATGTTAATCCTATTTTCTGTGTACAATTATCATTTACAAGAAAAAAAAAATCTTTTGTGTTCATATCATTTTACTTTAATCCTTCTATATACATTGAAGAATCAGTCTGCTACTGTGAGTCGCTCGTGAAGCTTTCACTATACAGAGTGACCCACAAAAAAGTCTACCCAACTATAAATTCGTAAATATCAACAATTATTGAAGGTACAGTTGAAACAGATTTATTTCTAGGTTTTAAGAACATTATTGACAATGTGGAGAAATGTATTTGAGTACAAAAAGGAAGTCAATATAAATTTTGTTTAGCAGCTCCTTTTAAAAAATAGAAAAGGTTATGATAGAATAAATGGCTTAAATATTTATTATTCAATAAATACTACTAAATAATTATTATTTAACAAATACTACTCAATTTATTAAGAAACTTTTATAATGGGACTAATAACAAGCATTTATATGCCATTAAAACCAGACAATAATTAATTATTGTTGAATTTAAAGTTAATAAAAAAAATTGATCAATTTTAAATACTTATTTAACACAGGATGTCGCGGTAGCGATTATTTTTGAGTTTAATTTCTTTACCTTTTATTTACAAACTTTCCATTCCTTCATTTCATATATTTCCCCTCTTATAGTCCTTTAATTTAAATGAACTAGTTATTATCGCGTAGTGATAATTATTAGTTTCTCGCGGTTCATTGTTGAGCGAGCCGCTCGCTCAACATTCCTCAGTAGTTACTTTGACGCCATTCCGAATGGTCTCTGTTTCTTCTCCCTCCATACGTGCCAATTCCAAAAACACCAAGAAGTAAGTTATTGTCAGTCTAATATATAGTAGGTCCAAACCCAATCACTTTGAGTTATTATTGTACTAGATTAAATATTATTAGTTTAGTTACATTCATTATTGTGTTGGTATGGAGTTGTATTTTATACCTAAGTGTTTTATTAAGTAGAATTATTCTTTTGCTGATTTCTGCAATTTGTTGCAGGTCACTGTGTGTCTTTTTGTAAAGATAGAAATACAGGGTGGGGCGTAAGTTTGGAAGCAATTTTTCAAACATTAATATAATTCTTAAAAATAAGTTCCTAAGTAGGTGATAGGGTTTGAACTATAGTAGAGACACTACATTATGACGTGGCAGTGTTATTTTTTACAAAAATTTAGTCAATTCAAAAATGTCAGACAAAAGAGAAGCCATTATTGCTCTACACCGTGCCGGGAAGTCAGATTCCGTCATTTCAAAGACTCTCTCAATAGCGAGATCGACTGTTTGGAAGTGTGTGAAGCGTTTTAATGAGAGAGGAGACTTGACTGATCGTCCAAGAAGTGGTAGACCACGCTCACAACGCACCAAACAACTGATAAAATGTGCCCGAGAGAAGATCAGGAGGAACCCGAAAAGGTCAATACGATTGTTAGCCAAAACAGCTAATGTGAGTCCCAGAACAATGAGAAGAGTTGTCAAAGAAGACCTAAAGATGTCCTCTTTCACCCTCTAAAAGAGACAGACTCTGTCAGAAGCTGTAAAGAAAAAGAGATTGGAGAGAAGCAAAGCACTTCTGAGAGAATTGAAGTCTGGCACGGCTGGTGAAATTGTTTGGTCTGACGAAAAAATTTTCACAGTGGAAATGGCTCACAACCGGAGGAATGACAGAATAATTGGTAAAAGTGCAAAAGACATCCCATACAACCAAAAAACTGTCCACAGAACCATGAAACCTGCTTCAGTAATGGTCTGGGCCGCCGTTTCAGAAACTTGGAGATCTCCTTTAATTTTTGTGGAACAAGGCGCCAAAATCAATGCTAAATGTTAGCTATATTGAAAATATTTTGACGCCAATGTTGGAGTCAGCTAAGGATCACTTCGGTAATGACACTCTATGGACATTTCAGCAAGACGGCGCTTCACATACTGCAAATGTCACTCAAAACTGGTGCCATGACCATCTTCCACGGTTTTGGTCCAAAGAAATGTGGCCTCCCTGCTCCCCAGATGTTAATCCTATGGACTTTTCGGTATGGTCCATTCTTGAATCAAAGGTCTGTGGTAAATTCCATCGCAGTGTGGATGATTTAAAGCGTTTGCTCCAGAGATCTTGGAAGGAAATTTCACAAGAACAGTTGCGTGCCACAGTAGGAGGAGTTCGGACGAGATTTTAGGCTGTTATTAAAAACAAGGGGGGACATTTTGAATAAATTTATGATTTTTGAATTCTTAAAACCCTTATGTAATAATACATAACTGTAAATTATTAAATATATTTTTCGTTTGATTATAATATGCACTTTCATTTGCTTCCAAACTTACGCCCAACCCTGTATAAGAGTTATCATACAACTGGTTTGAACATCCTTCTCACGCCTGCCGTGATACAGGATGTTCAATAAACTTAAATTTTTGTAGTAAGCATTAATCTGCTAAAGAAATGTCATATTTTCGGCGAATGTGTCGTTCGGCGAATGTGTTTTCGGTGAATTGACCTAGAACCGGTAGTACATAAAGCCTAAATCATACCCTACATAATTAATTAGAACTTGAGAAGTTGAAGCAATGTTAAAATAAACATGGTGATGATTGAGAACGAAGAACAGCTGTTTCTTTAAATTGTAATATATATTTTAATAATGATGATATTAATATATTATTGATATATTAGAGTGCTGTAAACCATCATAATATTTTCAGAGATTTTTAAAAGGAATAACTGCATTTATTACTTACAATAATAATTCTAATAAGACAACACATGATATGAAGAAAAATAATCTCAACCATAATAATGTAAATACCCAGAATGAGCACGTACCACGCTATACATGTGTATAACGGGTAAGTAGATCATGTAGTATTTCTGACAGTTATCATAAGTGTACAAGCTATTTGCCACAATGGACTCAGTAGTGACCATCAGATTTATTTCTATAGATGACGTCATCACAGCAGCATTAACAAAATCAAATTTATTACAATAAAAGTATTTAACATCATTCTAACTGATTTATATTTATTATTTATATGAAATTCCCACAACATTTATTCAGTTCTAATAACTGAAAAAAATATACTCCTTAAATATTGATTTAGTGTGTTGATTTGATGACGTCACGAACACAAATCATTGCATTGTCACTAACGAGTTAATAATGTACTGGTGCATTCACCATGAAATGTAAATAGTTTAGAATAACCCTTTAAAATATGAATAAACATTAAAAAAAAAAAAAAAATCAGTTACAACAAACTGTTACTTAATGGTTTTACTTTTCAATCTAAGGGAGCTATCATTGTAACTAACCACTCTACTTCACTAGTACCTAATCACTGAAGCTGTAGAGTGTAGATGATAGTCACAAAGTACAACTAGTTGATATATCTATGACCTTCAACAAATTGATATATTTGTATACTATTTAAGAATGACTTCTGGTTAGGGTTATTAATTATCAGTTCTTATAGTTATGGGTTACCTACTAATATCAGTAGAGAGTTAGGGTTTAATATGAACTGAAACCATTTTGTAAACAACAAAATGGGAACATTTATAGTCGATGCAGCTGAACTCTACTTCACTTGTTAGGAGGGTTAGAAGTACCAAGTCAACAGGATATAATGGCAGTTGAAATTAGTTTTGGTTTTAAGATTCAGAACTATGAAAGAACATTAAAAGTGTAACTGTTCCGATTAAATATTTAAGTGTTTCCAGATGTTTAAGTTAAGGCATTGATACACATTGCGAGTAAACGTTCTAGTTTGCCTAGCCAGTTACTGTAGTGCAGCTACTCGCACAGTGTGACCACATCAGTCGAGTAACTGTTATGGAGATTCAATGCTCTGAACATTGAGCAACTGGTATGCGAGTGCAGTGGGACAGCTGCTGTCCACTGTCACGACAGTAACTTGCACCGTGTAACATGGTCTTTAGGATAAGGACCAACTTTTAGTGGTACATGCATGAGCAGTCTATTGGCCGATTGGTGGGGTCAAGATAATTACTCTCCTTCCGGTTGACAAATTGAGATTTAGAATAATTTCTAGTGGGCTAAATTTGGGATTTAGACGAAGAAAGAGGGTCTTGGAATAGATCATAACTAGGTAGGCCTAGTTTGTTCCGTCAGAGAATATTTCTAAATCCGAATCGTCAGGCAAGCTTAGGCCTGTAGCCAGTATCATAAATATGAGTTAGTTCAGAGATATTTGACAAGTATTTCAGTGAAGATTTTCTAACTGTTGTAATAGTATTTAGGTTATGGATTGTAATTGCAGTAATTCATATTTTATATCCCAACATGAATAAGTTGATATCTAGCTACGAACATTAATATTAACTAGCAAGACCCGTGGAAATTTCACGGGATGAGAATCTACAAGAATGTTTTGATAGAACTGATTATAAAAAAATCTCTGATTTAGACAGAAAACATATAAAAGGCAGCAAATGTGTTTAGTAACATGCTTCTGAAAATAATATCCTTTTTATTTAATTATCTTGGTCACATGACTCACATCAAGTACTCGATTAACACCAACTTTATGGGGTGCTATTGATCGAATGTCTGTTTAACCCGTTTTTTGGCGGACAGACCGACTAACACGGTTTCTTTAAAATAGAATATAGATTATCCCGTATAAATATTCTATTGAAGACATTAATTTGGTTTACACCAACTTTATGAGGTACTATTGAGAGAGTGTCTGTTTAAGGGGACCGTCCCCGAAGAAATCTCAAATTTTTTTTTTTTTTTTTTATTGTGTAAATAGTTGCTTTATAACCTTTTTATAGTGTGTGCAAAATACCAGAGGTATCATGTAACTCTAACCCCCCTGGGGAGAGGGAGTAAGGGAACAGAGGGCCGGGGGGTAGGGAGTCAATATGTACTCTAAAAACCATCTCTCAGCCAATTATAATTCGTAATAATTAATTATCTCGCTATATCTGGTATCTAACCTACCACTAATAACACGCCCACTAAGGTTTCCAAGGAAATATTCCTCAGTTACCTGCAGACCTTCGCGAGAGTAGTATGCTGCGTGCCAGATTATCAAATTTTGAATGGGAGATTACTCGTTACTTCAGATATATACAAATCATGTAATTCACCTTCTGCCTTGTTATATCCATGGGTAAGCAGACTGACTGTGTAGGTCTCTTATCCATGGGTGTCTATTCTTGCCATCCATGCGCTTGGTTGACACGGTTACCTGTGGTAGATGAGGATTCCAGGACAATAACACTCCGTGCAAAAAAAAAAAAACGTGCAAAATACCCCCCGGACAAAATAACCCCGGTGCAAAAAACCACCGGTTTATATAAATAGCATGATTCATTTTTATTAATATATTTAACATTACTCAATGCAAACCAATAATTATTACATTTTCTTCGAAAACATGACAAATTTTTTTGCAAGATAAGGTATACCCAATTACCTATTTTATAGCAAAAAGAGTACAGTATACATTTTGCCACTATCCAACCTGGCCGGGGATGTGCAAACCCTCCCCCCAATTCATTTTATAGATTGAATCAACTTACTATGAGAGTTAAAAGTTATTTTTTTGAGTATCTTAACGTATGTTGAAACAACTATGACAGTGTATTATAGTAACTCACTAAGACTATTAATCCAATGTATCTGGTGTATTAATTAACTTACTATGCCAGTTGGCGCAACTTTTTTAAGTTTAGGAGTGAGTCAAAACGACTGTTTTGCTTTAACCCACGTCAATTTGACTACTTTTAAGTAGTACCTGCAACTCACCACGTAGGTAGGCGCAAAAATAGCCCATTCATATGAGTCAAAACAAATCAAATTTGATTTGATTCAACTAATCCTTTCTCTGTGTGTAGGTGCACTATATCTCTTCATATTTATACCATATAGTAATTTTATTAAAAAGAAAAATTAATGAAAATTAATAAAATTTAATTAGGCTATTTATATCGACCGGGGTTTTTTTTTTTGCACCGGGGGTTATTTACTTGGGGGGGGGTTGTCCGGGGGGTTTATTGCACTGGGTTTTTTTGTCTGGGGGTATTTTGCACGGGGTTTTTTTGACCGCAGTTTTTTTTTTTTTGCACGTGGGGTTATTGTCCTGTCACCGGTAGCTGAGTAGTCGACCTAGTGCATGTAGCGTACTTTCACAGTCCCCTTTTCCATGATGCCTAATTCTCCTTGGATCACCTTATTGTGGATTGGGAAAACTTTCAAACAACCAAAATAATAATAATAAATAAATAAATCTAAATTTCCGCTTTCTGCGAACGTTACATCGGTTAATTGCGTCGCAGCATCTTTGGGTACATCGTTAGTGCTACCATCGATAGATGCTGCGCGTTCAGGGGATAATACTGTATGCAGTCTTATAAATAATTATATAATGTTAAGTTAACGGCTCGGTTGGGGATCTGTGAGAAAAGTCCACAGTGACAAAATCTTTACTTTACAGTTTATTGTAAAACAATGTAAGTAAATACACTAAGCATGAAAACAGTAGAGTTTACATTTCGTCACTATCGAAGCTACCAAGAGGAGGTAGCTTAACCTCTATAGGGAGAATTAGGGGGAGAGCGTTAAATTTTAGCCGAGATTAAATCTACAGCCTCTCTACAGTGGCTAATAGCTGATTGTTGTTGTGGATGTAAGTCATCCACGGTGAATTTAATTTGCTATAATTCAGTACAGGTATGCAACTTGTCCTTGGCTTGAATCACCACAATTTACAAAAATATATACTATTAGTGTTTTTCAATTTTTGAATATCCCATTTGTGGACTTAGCGGTCTTAGCCAAGAGAAACTAAATATATCTTGTATTAAAACTTTATTATGCTTATATAACTAGGTATACAATGTATTTTAGGTTCATTTTAGTTTATTCACATGTCTTATTGATACTTCTTATTTTACATATATCGCATTTATATTAATTTCTAAAGCTATTCTTCCCTTTCATTTCTGTGCTAATTTAATATTTCGTTCTGATAACTCTCTAAGTTCTATACAGATTTTCTCATGAAAATGCTCCAACTTTTTGGAAGCTTTCCTGTTCAAATTGAGATATATGACTGAAATCTGTTTCAAAAATATTACTGAGTACATCTTTGTGTCTAAGAATCGATATGGATTGAAATAAATTAAAAATTGGTTAAAAATAAGATTGAAATTCTCAATTTAAGGTTTTTATTTGGCAAAACTTTAGGAACTATAAATTTGCCTACAAAATTAAAACTATTGGATAAAACTAACAAATAAATAGTTCAACTAAAATAGTATCTAAGCTTATATTTAAAGATATCCTTCCATATGTCGGCCATTAATTGTGCTCAACACTAGTAATTGCTTGATACCTCATAGCATTCATTGATCGGTATTTGTTTATCTGAGTGCAGTCCAACGTTCTACGAGAAAATTGTAATTACAGACGAATCTGTGTTTCATATATCTGGTTCTGTAAATTCCCAGTTTGCATGGACCTGGTTAAATATGCTCCCAGAAGGCAATGTCTATCAGTAAAATATTTAAAAAGGAAAACTTTCGAATGGAGTAGTTGTATAGGGCCATTGTTTTATTAAGGAAATATAAATAGGAGAGCGTTACATGCAAATGATCAACAATTCCATAATTCCTTCAATACAGCAAGCTTATGGTCCTTTGTTCAGATATGTTAGATCCATACAGGATGATGCAACAGCTCATATAAACGGATTATTGAAAGAAACAAATTGTAAGATTTGATATTTGACGACCCCAACCAAATTTAATTAAAATCATTTTTTTTCTTATGTACCTTTATCCATAGAATCGCAAAGATCATAACTGTTTAAATACCATCAGAAAATCTTCGGAGATTTAGGATGGTCCAATCATAGAAGTTCATACTATAAGAAATACCATCAGAAAATCTTCGAAGATTTAAGATGGATCAGTCATAGGATTTCATATAAAGAATATCTTCAGAAAATCTTCGAAGATTTAAGATGGTTCAGTCATAGACGTTCATATAAGAAATATCATCAGAAAATCATAGTAGATTTAAGATGGTTCATTCATAGAAGTTCATATAAGGAACATTATCAGAAAATATTCGGAGATTTTGGTTGATATAATCTACTATACATCATGGTTAGGAAATATTACGGTGATTATAGATGTTTATAGGATGTTTTGCACAAGGATGATATTTATCGAATATCATCTATAATCACGTAAGATCTAGCCACCATAATCTTCTATGACCACGCCATAATATTCTCCCTGGGTAACGATATCGAGGGAATATTCCAGGAATTAGTGAAAATTAGTTGATCCCTATCGATATCGAGGGATTATTCCAGGAATTAGTGAAAAATAGTTGACCCCCTAAAAATTATAAAAGAAACGATTAAAAAAGAAATAATCTTCGAAATATGAAACTATATTTATCGATGATAACCTAAAGATAAACTTGAGTTATCATATTGTATAAAGTTCATTAAAAATCCTACTTCTAATGTGTCCAGGATGGTCGAGTGGTTAGCGTCGCAAGTAGAAGTCAACAAGGTGCTGGTTCGAGACCCGGCAACATCACTCCATTTCTTTCTCCATTTCTTTCCATTTAATTTGTATATAACAATATGTTTCATTCAACTAATTCATGTAAAGTCAAACGTACACGTACAAATGCAGTATATGCTAGGAATTACTAATTTTGGTATTCTTCTATGAAATGGGTGAAATCATCTGATAGTATAGGAGATTCCCCCTTTAATTATAGGAGTGAACATGGTAGAAAACTTGGACACGAGCACCCCCAATTCTCTTCTATGATTATGGTAGAAAGGCTCCTTTAATCTCCCCAAATCTTCTATGTCCCCCTATAATTTTCTCCCTGGGAATATTCCAAACATTTCTATTTAAGAATACAAAAAATCCTTGTTGCTGCGATTCTAGATAATATTCGGTATAAATAAAATTATAATTTTTATTAGTTATATGTATATAAATGTATTTAGTTTAATTATTATTTTTATAATCCTCTCGGCAAAGTTTCCAACGGCGAAATTTCGCACGGTGAATTCTTCGGTCACGCTTGGAATAGAGTTTGGTGCTGAATGGTCACTCCCGAGAAGCCCAGACCTTACCCATGCGACTTTTTCCAATGGGGCCATCTCAAAAATCAATTTTAAGAAACACCTCCCACATCGTTGGAAATAGTCCCTCATCGTACTGAGGAAGAGTTTCGTGTATTAAAGAACGAACGACTAGTAATTAAAAGAGCAGTGAGTGACATGAGGCATCGAGCAATTATTTGTGCTGAACACTATACGGCGTACATGTGACAGATATCTTTAAATACTTGCTTAGATACTGTTTAAGATAAACTGTTTATTTGCTTGTTTTATCCAATATTCAATGGTCAAATTTTTGTAGGCAAATAATTTTGTAGATCCTATGTTTTGCCCAAATAAAAATCTGAAACAAGGATTTTCACTCTCTTTTTTAAACCCTTTTTTATACCACCTTTTCATTTATTTTAATTTGAAAATATTCCATCTTTTAGACATAAAGTTTCGGCTCTCAGTAAAACAGATTTCAATTGTCTCATTTTTAACAGATAATCTGAGTTTTCTAATGTAGGCACATTTTCATGAAACACTTTGTATGCTTTAATTTTCTTTAACATTTTTACTATCTACTAATTCTAAAAATGATACTGTTTTATTATGGTTATTGTAGTGGCAACACAGCTACTGTGCGTGATTTTCTACCGGATACTCTTTTCTCAAAGTTATTCTAAAATGTTTCACGTTTTTATCTGTAATGATGTAAAGCGTGGCTTTCAACCAAACTATCATGGCCATTATTAACTAATTTCTCGATTCGAAATATGCAATCTCTCGAACCAAATTACGCTATGACATCTAAACGTATATCTCTTGTGCTTCCATCTTCCTCTTTATTTCATTATTTTCATTAAATGATGTTTCTTTTCTTCTGATTGCTACTATATCAATTACCATATTTTCATTTTTTATCCACTTAGAACAATATTAACTACTAGGTATTTTTTGAATCAATGTTGAACATTAAGTTATTTCTATCCCCTCTATCATTTATTTGGATACATTTTCCTCTCCTCTCATTAAAAACTATTAAAATTATTGTATATGCATTTTTAACTATCAGCAAAATTATTAGAGCTAGTGATTACAGATCACAACTCTGTAAACAGCAAAACTACAATTTTCACGTAATTCTTGTTTATTTATTTGTTGCTAACTTCGTTTTATTTTATTAGAATTGTGAAAATATAACTCATTTTTTTAAATAAAGTAGTCAATAAATGAATAAATTTGAACCTCCATCATAATTCTTTGAATACTGTTCAAAGAATAACTAAAAAAGTTGTAATCCCTAATTTAATAAAACCAATAGCGATCATTGCTGTTTATACTAATTGGCTGGTATACTAATTTAACTCTACGGGATATTTTGTGACATGGCGTCAAAGAAGTTAGCAAAACGTTAGAAAAAGTGTGGAACAGTTTATTGTGAGTGATTGTGAATTAGTAATCAGATGAGTAAAAAATTATTGATACGTAAAAAAATTGTTTAAATGTATAGTTCAATAATTATAATTCAATAGATATGTGTAAACTAAATAATTATAAAAAATAATGGACTACAGAAAATAGAGTTTCAGAATGTTTCTATCAGTTTTCCCATTGTATTTCTAAGACAGCAAGTCTTTTTTTCTAAAAAAAAATATTTTTAAGCAACTCTTAATTGTCTTTCCTAAATCTGTTACCTACAAATAGTTCAGACTAATTTCTTTTCAATTTCTTCTTTCCTTGTTTGCTACCACACAGAAGGGAGAATAATTTGGTGATAAATTTATAGACAAGAAACACTAATACATGTACAGCCAGTAGAATATCCAAATGCAGCAGTTGTACCCAGGTTAGATCCCTCTCAGGAGACCTCAGATGGGGTGCACCATCATGTCGAATCACATACTCTGTCCAGAACACGGCCCTGTCCACTGGATCTTCCAACTGATCTCGAAAAGCAGCGGACACTTTCTTCACTTTGTTGAGGTACCTGTGGGCATAAGTCATGATTTAGCAAAGAAATTGGATGCGTGTCTAACTGAGGTGACTTTAAATAGGCCTGTTACTCTTTATTCAATACATACTGTAGTAACAGATCTACCCTTTCTAATCTAATCCATATATACAACTTACAGTATGCTTCGAAAATGGATTTTCTGGTTTTACTCACAGCACCTTTTATTATTATTTTTGTTTGTGCACTCATATTATTCAACAATAATTACCTTTTCATTTTGGTATTTTTAATTTAATCAGTATTATGTAAAAAAAAGACCGCCAAACTTTAATTTGAATATTGGAATTTACATGGCAGATGAGTTTAATTTGCCTTGCGAAAATCACAAGATGGCTACTCAGTCTGGCATTTACCTAACAAGTAGGACTTTCATTAAAGTTTGTGCAACAGGTTTCTTAAGTATCGGACTTATGACAGAAAAGCAGCAATCTCAACGTTTTACACAATTAAATACTATTTATTAAAGGTAATAGTCATGTATTGACCTAATAGGTCAATAGTCAAGTGAATGTTATTTCTTATCTAAATAACAGTTTGAAATAAAGATATTTCCTCAATATGGCATATCTCAGTAAAAACATTATGAGAAAGTTGGAAATGGGCAAATTTAAAAGACCTTAACTTATATATTAACATATGAAGTGGTCATCTTTTATCTTATCAATTCCCTACTTCAATCACTTTCTGTTAGACCAAAATGATGTATAGTCTGGTAATTGCATGACAAGATTAGATAAAACTCACTTTAGAAAGAACTGATAATGTCATAGTTTCAGTAAGATAATTTCAAGGATATGTAATTATTCTTATTAATTTTTGACAACATCCCTACAGGCTTATAGCTGCAGTTGTAATTATTATTAAATAACACTTGTTTACTATGTATATTAAAAATTTTTGTAGAATTATTTATACAGTATGTAAGATTAAATACATAAATAACAAACAGTTACGGTTGGACCGTGGATTATTAAGCAGTGTCTTCTCCCAATATTCTCTGGACCACCAAAACTTTCTCGCACAATATTACTTACTCAGGATTTGAGACGACATCTTGAATAGCTTCAGTTAGTAGCGGCACAGACAAATCATCCCAATTTATTATTCTACCCAAGCCAGCATCTTCAAGAGTCTTGCCGTTTTTGTTCTGGTCGCCAAAAATAGGAAGACCCAGCATTGGTGTGGAGTGGTACATTGCCTCCTGTGTACCAAGCCCTCCACAGTGTGTGATGAACACCTTCACGTTAGGGTGAGCTGAAATTGATCACACGCAATGTTAATGCTAAATTAAAAAATATTACATTAACCTAACAATAGAATACAACTATAACATATATTTCAAAATAAAACAAAGTTTCTAAGTGTATTAGTGGCCTGTATACTGAACCATCCTGATTAGTTGCGTACTAAGTAATGGAGTAGTCTGTATAATCAATTTATTTTGTGAAGTCTACTGTATAATAGTCATTAGTTTTCTATGCTTCAATTGACTCCTATAGTATAATGAAAGAAGATCTATATATTGACCTAGTTGTAGTTCTAGCAGTATAACAGCTCCACTATGATGAAGTCCTCGATTATTTGCATCCTGTTAAATGAAGACCCCTGCATAATGAATATTTATTTTAAAAATAAACATGTTCTGTGTAATTTTACTTAATAATACATCATTTTACTCCCATATAAGTGACCTCGTTGTATTTCGTTACAGCTCAGGAGTTCTAATGTAAAAAATAATGAATCATACAATATGCTTCTTATAAGAATCGTCATTTTGAATTTCTGGACGAAATATCGTGAATGAACTTACAATTTTCTATTTATTAGTCCCCAGTAATGTAGTGAATATTCCATATAAACCTACTAGGCTACTGATTCACATTATAATTTTCAGTCAATTTTTGTCAATGCAATAATGATAATAATATTGAGTATATGGCTGGTCTCACCCAAAACATCTTGTTGTGGCATCCATTTCTTAACCATGATGTTCTTTGACAGACCCTTGACACTCTCGTCTTCGTACTTCCAAAGTACCTTGTACGGCAACTTGCTGAAGGTTGTCTTGATAATTTCTTGGTACTCTTTAGGCATCAGTTCACTCCTTGCTATCGAACCCATACTCATGTAAACCACTGGAGTGCTGCCTGAGAGGAAATCTGCAATGTCCTGAAAAAAAAATAAAACATCTCGAGTGTAATTCAGAAAATTCATACTATTATAGTAATATCAGTAAGTAGTAAGTAAAACATTTATCCATGTAAAATAAATATATTCATGTAAAATTTATGGTTTCATCATCTTTTTACTGATGAATATTACTAATCAGCTGCTATACAAATCAGATTATTAAACAAAAACATGTGATGATACAACTTGTCAGTTTATATTATATGTGTATGTACTATGTATAGTACATACTACATAGGTATGAAATATATGTAGCAGATTGCACGCCGTGAGTTCAATATGCCTAACCTTTACCTATCCCCAACACCACTCACGCGAGTGACAGACTCCTTCTAACCTTCTAAAAACTTTAGTCGGACATACCTCGTCCTGGTATCTTTCTTCAATCTTATAACTTTAATTAGTTAAGTGAATTATCCGTGACAAATTATAAATCACGTTTTATCAAAACCATAAGGAGTATTAAGCACTCATTTCATCAGTCAACAAAAAAAATTGAGTTTATTGAGTATAACGTTGATAGTTATGACATAGAGCTCTAGGTTCCATGTAATTAAATAGGTTTCATCAACAACTATCATTCTATTACTATAAAAGCTGGATTCTTAATTTAGTATAATAAAACCCTAATGAGTTTGACTATCAAAATGAACGGGAAGGTTTGACTGTGTGTTAAAAGAAACACATGTCATATTTATAAACCTGCGTTACTGTATTTTTTACAAGTTGTTAGTATATATACTAAACTAATGTGTACCAAATTTCAAGTAAAAATATTGAACATATAAGGGGGAATAAATACATAGGTATATAAGACATTGGCAGCTAAGAGAGCAGAGCTGTGATTGGGTGGAGTGCGACCCAATCACAGCTCACTCGCGCATGTGTGTGCTTATAGGCCGACCAAATTGTATTTCTGCAATGCAACACATTACACATTACAATTAATTTCCTAATATATCTTTAAACTTTTAAATCCAAAAACATATTTGGTGTGTATATAGGAACAAGTTAAGAAAGACCGGTAAATTTAAAGGAATAATATGAAAGATATTAGTAATTTAAAATGGTTGTGACTAGAAAAAACACGTCAAACTCATTAGGGTTAAGGTTTTAAATTGTTTCGGTAAATCCTCTTTTTGATGTTAAATTAATTAATTTTCAAACTATCTTAATATTGCAATTTTTGATTAAATTCAATAATAGTTGCATTCCATTTTTGTATCTATCTCCAACTTAAACATGCATTCAATTGAGGAAAAGCAAACAATAAAGATTACTAAAAATGAAAAATATAATAACTGGTATTGGAATAAACGGAAAAGAAAATAAAGAGTCATTTGAATGGAATGAAATCACAAACTAATTTTAATTAATTATTCAAAATAAGTAGCTTACGTTGTGGATTCGGAGTCGTGAAAAATGTGGACCAATTACTCACACAACTTAGCTAGTATTTGGAAAACATCATAAGTAATAATTTGAACTTAATTGTAATTCAATCTTAATTAATCAATTGAAATAAGTAGCTTACGTTATGACTTACTTAAGTACACAACAAACGGTTTATGTGACAAAAGAAAGAATGTTTACAGTTACAAGTATGATTAGTCATTATTAGATTTTTATGTTCCTAGTTATAGATATCGAAACCCAAATTTAGTAAAAATTACCAATTTTATTTTTGTTGATGAAAAAGGGGCGTTAGGTGAAATGGTCCGAAAACTCGTAACTTGCCCTACATTTATCCGCGATAATTGGTAAATAATTATCAATAAGAGAACAATGGGCTTTGATGACTTAAATCCTTGGGGGCAACGAGCCCTAGAACCCCCCTCCCTAAGTAATCTGTTATCCATTCCTTACCTTGGGTAAGGGTTTGGCAGGACCACAGTGCATACCCCCCACTTCCACCTGACTGGGGAGAAGAGGAGTGACTTTGTCGAAGGTGAAGTGGTGGTTCATTAGAGTCAGAGACTGATTGGCTTCAATGTCGAACAGAGGTGGCAAATGGGGGAACCTTTTCAGCATCTGAAACAAATCATAGATATTCGAAATTTAATTAGATATCTAAAAATATATATCCTTTCCTATAAATAAAGAGCATTGTGTTTTTATATATTCATAAAAATTAAAAAATTAAATAAAAATGTAAAAAAATTCCCCAAAATATAAAAAATCCCTAAAATAAAAAAAAATCCCTAAAATTTCAAAAATCCAAAAATTTATAGAACACATGAAATTTAAATAAAAAAAAAAATATAAAAAACTATGAATAATCGAAGAAATAAAAACTCAAACCACAAAAAAACTCAAATTTCCCCCAAATATAAAAAAATGAAAAAAAAACTAAAAGAACTTGAATAATAAAAAAATTAAAAATAAGTTAATTTAAAATTTAGAAAAAGTAAAAGACCTGAATTTAATTATTTATAAAATTTGTATTGAATGAACATTCAATTTATGTTAAAAACCTGTTATTTTTAATGGAAAAATACACTAGTATTAAGAATAATCATCATAGGAAAAGATGTATCAGTTTTCCCATCACTGACACCACAGATAGATATAGTGCAAAATGAAAGTAAAAAGAAAACATTAAACTTTACACATTATTGAATTTTTCAGCAAGAAAATGCACAAGAAATGTATTACATATCAATCTACGAATTTTAACCGTTCGATATATTAAAGCTTATAATATATTCAGACAATATTTCAATACATTCATCAAATGAAAACCAACCTCAGGCTCAGTGTGATCGTTGATTCCTCCTCTGAATGCTTTAGCTCCAGCAATGGTGAAGAAGATGTTCTTAACCTTATCAACAAAGGACATAGGATGAGATATATAGTTAAGAACATTGGAGTAGTAGGCGGGGTTTAAGAAATTGCCCATGACTGCACTTTGTACAGGATCTAGGCCTGATGTAGCTACTGTAATAAACTTCTGTTCGTGCGCAAAGGGGTACATCACCTGAAACAGAACACATGCTACGATAAATTGATAATAAAATTTATATGCATTTCTGAATGATATTTCATGAACCAGTCGAAATATTTCATTTCAACGTATCAAAAATGAGAATTATTTTCTAGTAAATATGAATAGAAGTAACATTTAAAAGTAGATATCTCACGTTGTTGAACATCTGGTTAATGACTATCAAGTCGAATTCTTTCCTCCGTTTATAAAGCTCAATAACTGAGGGATCGTCGTACATCTCTTTGGCGATGAAGGGAAATTCTTGTTGGAAAAAAGCGAACATCTTATTAGGATCTCTGCCTATTTCGAACATGTTCATGCTGTCGGTGTCGAATCTTTTAACATTGTGTCTGAAGTGTTCGATCTTGGGATGATTCAACGGGTGGTTGCTGAGCATTGTTACCTGTACGGATAGAAAAAATAGACTAAGATCATTGCTATTGGATTTGTTACACTCGTTAAGTATGTGAGATACAACGAAGCATTATTAATATTTCAGACTACAATAATTATATTTATTTATTAGTATTCGCATAAAAAGAAATTGTTTGGCATTATGCACATGTGCCATGACTCGGCGTAAATGTACATAATACCAATGTTACTTTATATAAGCGGTAGAAATAGAATTAAAATCTCGTTTGTTTTTCATCTCACAGCATTTCGGATATAATCCCAATGAAATTATGCCAGTCTCCTGTTAGATTATCTGTAAATGGAGTCACTAACCTTGTGTCCCCTCTTTATCAAACCATCAGCCAGGGGCATGAAGACATTCCTGTGACTCTTTGAGGACACGGGTAGCAGCATTAGGATCTTGTAGGAGCGTTCTGGAGGAGATAAAGCGCCATCTGCAACCAGAGCTGCTAATGTCACCAAAAACAACAAAACTAACCTCATGTTTATGATCTGAGGAATCAATCTGAGGATTAAAATATAATTAAATAATAAAAAATTCCTATTCTATAGTTCTTTCCCATTAAATATGTAGAAATATGCTAGACAAGATTTAGATTTTCATTCCAAATGTTTCATTATATATTTCTATGAAAAACATTAGAGCTATGAAAAAAAGAAGCATATGAGATTTAAATGCTTTTCATTTTGGAATCAATGAAAATAAGGAACAATATCCAACAGGAAAGAAAACTATTGGATGAAATTTTCTACCAGCATTCGGTATATGAATAAATCCAGTCAAATATATAAATAAATGAGTAAATCTAATCTCATAAAAATCACAAAGACACTGGCTGTTGAACGATAAGATATAAGAGGGAAATGAAGAGATAGCTGTATATGAAACCTAAATCGTACCTTACATACATTTTTAGAACCTTTGCATTTGTTATGACCTATGATTTCGATATGAATAATTAATTATAATTATAACACAAACCTCTGAAACCTCATTCTCAAGGGTTTGGAATTTTTATAATTACCTATTTCCTATTCGTTCATATTGAGCCTAACTCTCAAAACAACTGTTTATATCCATATTTTTGTTATTCAATGTATAAGTCTAGCTATCCAGAACATTAGCTATCTACTGTTCTGTTTCAACTACATAGTTCTAAAATAGTATCGGTTCTTGTTTTCGGATTTAAGTCTTTGGCAGATTGGTTCTAGACTCGTTAGTGCTAACAACCCACATATCGCTCCACATTTTATCTTCTTTTCAATTATCGGCATTCGGCAATATTGTGCCAAATAAAAATGAACCTGTTATTACCCGCTTATATTTCCCTTGTAATTGACAGACATTAATCAAATTAGTTACTGAATTAGGGAAATAAAGGGAATACAATTCGTTTGAAGAGATGAATTCCAGGGTTAATTATCAAACTCCATAATTGATACATAACACAGTTGAAGGATATAACTAGAGCTCGGATTTATAGTTAAATGAAAGTGCACTAAAAAAGTTTTAGAAGTTTTAAAAATAAGTCAAATAGAAAAAAAATAGAAAAATATTATAGCAGAGTTTGTCCTAAAACTTATTCATTTTCTATAAAAGAAAACACGCTAAAACTTTGATAATTATTGTTACAGAGTAACCAACTAACCATGCCATTCTGATATTTCATAGTTATTTGTGAATGTTTAATGTTTCATTATTATTTATAAAACTTATAATTTTTATACATATATTTCTACGTATATTTGTTTTAAAATATACTAACAATATGAAATATACCAAAACATAAGTTACCCAAAAACAATATCAATATCCAAGTCACAGTCAAATGAGAAAATACATTAACAAAATTCAAATAGAATATCACTAACAAAATACAAACACAGTAGCAATAATGTGCAAAAATTACACATTATTGCAATAAATTACTAATATTTTATTAACATTTTATTTTGTCATGCCTACCCTTTTGCCGCAAAAATAATTTTTAACTTTGAGATGCTTTTTCAGTTTAAATTCATTTCCAATTTTTCAATTCAGTTTAATTTAACAATAATTATTTGAGAACGTTTTCTGTGAATTATTAATCTAAAATATCTGAAAATGTAGTGTACTAATTCAAATTTCTTGTGCATGTTAAATAAATCACTAATATTCTGATACCAAGCTGAGAAAAAATACGAGTCAAATTGATTCAAAACTTGAGGTTTCAGTTGTCAATTTGACTCTTCCTATCCTTTTACTCAAAAGCAAGAGTAATACTGACTCCTATTTCATTGTCAGATTGACTCAGGTAACCAAGAAAAAAGGCTCCAACATTGGAGTTTTCCAGCCTTGACTCAAATCAAGTGCGATATATTTGACTCGCAATTTTTTTTTTTCACTGCGGTATATTTCAGATGTAAATAATGATGCATTCATAGTATTTCTAGTTGTCCATACAATAATTATTAGTTTCACATCTTCATTTCTAGTCTATAATAGGTACTAATTTTTTGGTCAAAGTTCCATAATTGTAGCTCAAAAATTAACAGCTAGAGAGGCTGAATATCTTCGGATATATCATTAAATGTACTTACATTACAAATACCAAATTGCCTCTCCTGAAAAATAGCTTTTTTGAGTTATGAAAGTAAAGTAATCAATTATTTACTAATTTTATATAAGTATCACTGCATTACTTTAACAATTCTAATAAGACATCTTGGTTAGCTAGAAATAAATATAAGCTCAACCATGTATACGACCACAGAGTGAACACCTCGCTATATAATGGGTGGTGACAGGAATTTTGCCCGGCGGAATTTTGCCTGGCGGAATATTGCCCGGCGGATTTTTGCCAGGGTGGAATTTTGCCAGGCGGATTTTTGCCCGGTGGAATGTTCCCCGTGGATTATATATTTCTAGGTTTAAATTGGTAAATTGTAAATTATAAGTATAAAATGTGAGATGCAACATACATAAATATAAAACGTTTTAATTTAACTTTAACATATTGTACTCTAACAAGTTTTATTTAACCAATGTAAAAAAGCCACGAAATTGAAAAATAAAATGAATTTGATTCTACTTAAAATAATTACAGAACATATCTTTTAAATTTGACTGTTATATATTTCGACAGTAGTTTAGTTTGAAATAATACTATGTGGTTTGCTATTTTTAAAATACTATAATTTAGTCATCTTAACTGCTGTTTGCAATTCACGTACGACTTTCTTCACCTGTACAGTACTTCGTGACGAGATATGACTATATGTTCATTGATATGTTCAATGATTTCATTAACGATTTCATAGTTTTCAATCTTACATTGAGTATTAATAGGATTTTTTTAAACAATTATATCTTTACCAGGTAAACTTCATATTATCTTTGCCATTGTGAAAGGGATAAGACAATAGCTGTAATAGAGCAAACTTCAGAAACCAACTGATTACAATGAATGAATCTTCATCTTACTTTTACAAGTCGTTAAATACCATTCATAATAGCTGTTAAATAGTAACGATTACATAGTTTGCTTCTTAAATTATCGAAAATATAGATTTATTGTTAGTAAGGTTAACCTTACTTTTTCAATTACGGTGATAAGTGAATTCTAAAAGAATGTTAGAATATATGTATAACAGTTAAATTAAAAGATGTTCTGCAATGATTATAAGTAAATTCAAAATTAATTTTATTTTAATTTCCATGGCTATTTAATATTAGTTAAATAAAACTTGTTATAGTACAATATGTTAAAGTTAAATTAAAACGTTTTATATTTATGTAAGTTGCATCTCACATTTTATACTTATAATTTACCAATTTAAACCCAGATATAACTAATCCACTGGGAAAAATCCGCCGGGCAAAAATCCCCCGGGCAAAAGTCCTAGAACCATAATGGGTATATAAATCATGTAGTCTATCTGATAATTATCGTAAGTTCAAAGTCTAAGTACCACAAAAGAATCAGTAGTGACAATTTAGTGTGCTTTGTATAATAAACATCATCAGAGCAACACCTTTAAAATATAAATTAATTAAATAGAATAATTTATAAGTATTCAAAGTATTCATTTGATGAAATCTGCAATATATTTAATCAGTTCTAGTAACTGTAAAGCCTTTATATTTCAGTTTATGTGTGCTGCTCTGATGACGTCACATACACAAAAACACTCTATCGTCACTACTGTTGTTATTATACATTAGTTCATTGAGTATAGATGTAAATTGTTGAAAATAACTCTCTACAATATGCATAACCTTACATTTTTTTAATAAAACTGTCAAAATTAATAATAACGAACAGTTAAAAATAATTATAATTTTACTAGTAACGGGAGGTGTCATCGTAACTAACCACTCAGCGTCACTAGTACTTTAACACTGGTGTTGATTCTGCTCAAGATTTTAGTCGCAAGAACCGGCTAGCTACAACAACTTCATATATCTACGACCTTCAATTTGTTGATGTATCTACGACCTTCAACTGGTTGATATATCTACATACAACCATAAAGTGACGTTTACTTTTAAAGTTACATTTTTCATTTATTGAATTCAAACATTATTCTAGATGTAGATATTATTATTCAGATATTTTTAACCGATAATGTACATAATAGTGATTTTTATAATTTTGTAAAGTTGTTTGTTATAATGCTGTCATATTATTTGTCGAATATTATAGTTCTGTTTGTCATAATGCTGTAATATTGTTAGTTATAATGCTGTAATATTGTTTGCATAATATTATAATATAGTTTGTTATAATGCTGTTTTATTGTTTGATTTAAAATTGTAATATTGTTTATTACAATATTGTTACGACCAAAAGCAACCTTGACTTATCATACACGGCCATAAAACTTCTACAACAACTAATTATAAAATTATAAGGTTCAACATGTATTTCATTCCTCTACTAAGTATCTTGTTAAGCAGTCTAACTCCTCCAATCGGAACATCTTAGAATTTCAGATTAGAGCGCACTGTTCAGAGTCACGGAAATATTAGATTTTGGGATATTAATTATTTGTAATTATCTGTTTCTTTACATAATGCAATGTGTTTTTTCCAACATATATTACACAGGTAAAACTCAAACAACGGACGATCTCAAAAAGGACGCCCCCTACAAAGAATTAAAATGAACCGTTCTAAGAGCCATGCAACTTATACAACGACTTTTTAAAATTAGATTGTTTAATAAATTTATATTTATCTACCAACTATCCAGTCATACATTGATTATATTAATGAGGTATTGTAATTAACAATCGACACTCAACGTGTTGATTTTTAGAATTAAGTAATTTGATTTTGTTACTGTTTCCTAATCTTGCTACCTTATTATTACTAACAAATTTATATGTGTGAGTTTTATGAACATTGCATGATTTTCATTAAAAATTTCATTTACCAATAATTTGAGTCTGTTTACTTTGATTAGCCTTCCTTTAGAATGCTATTTATGAAACTTACGAAGTTTAAATACTCAACTGAACTAATTCTCTGTCCGTACAGCGACTACTAGATCCGTGTAAAGACCTCTTTTTCAGTCACATGATCATTATATTACTATATCACAATATCATTCATTCACAATTGGTAAGGGAAGAAAAAATGTAGAATGGGCATATACAATCAACATCCTAAACTAGGTGTTTGTGTATTTCCATGTCAAAGCAAGAAATGAGTTCAACTATGTGGAAGTCCAAATGATACTTTGTTTGAATATGAGAAGTTCTGAGTCGAGGAATTTGTGATGAACTATAATTACTACATGAAGATAATTTTGTATATCACACAATCCTCTGAAATAACGGGTCTAGGTCAATTGATCCCCGGTCAAAAGATCCCCGGCCATTTGATTCCCGTTCTTTTGATCCCCGGACATATGATTCATTAGTCAAATTTCCCGTTGATTCACCCACTCACTATTCATTTATTGTATGTGAATATATTAATTATTTAACATAAAATAGAAATATGCACTTTACAGTCGATGAAGTTTTTTTAAAGAAACTAAGTAGTAAGTAATAAGGGTAAAAACAACTAACAAGAAATTAAATATTTCTTTATTCAAATAAGTAACATCATATATATGCTTTCAAATTTACATTCCGGCAACAAAAAATATTTAATTGTAATAACAATCATAACTAGCACACATGACAAATCAAACAAATAAGGAGCATGTCTCGTAATTATTTCTCCTGGTATAGGAGCTATTTGAGGAGTAACTTTTGACAATTTTATCTGTAGTTTTCAGTTAAGCCTCTTTGCCGTAACTATTACAATTATTATCATCATGCAGGTGGGAAATCAAAAATAATTTTATGGTAAAATAAGTTAATTATTTACCATAAAAGGATTTGCAATCTATCCCACCTACATGATAATAATATTTGTAACAGTTAAGGAGAAAACAGCTTAATTGAAAGTTAGGTATATTAACTTGGCTTGCGAAGTGAATATACCAAACTTTAGCTTGCAAGAGTTGGTTGATATTTCCTATCACCTGTAATATGTTTTCTGACTAGTAAGTAAATGTAAATTATTTGTAAATAAAAATTATTAATTTGATGCAATAATAAGCTCTAGCTGTTTGAATTCTGGGGTCTTTCCCATTTGACGACCCCCACCAGATTTAATTTAAATTAATTTTTTTATATGTATTTTTGTCCATAGAATCCGAAAATCGAAACCGTTTTTTGTAGAAACTAATAGTTTTTGAGATATGAGGGTTTAAAGTAATTTATTTCCTTAGTATTACTGAAGGTTTGGGAACTTTGAAAAAACACGTGTTTTCATTGAAATTACTTAAACAATATAGATTTTTACATGAAACAGTAATGTAGTTTGTTGTACTACACACTCCATGATTGATTAATGACCTGGCAGGAGGGCTCGGGTGGCGGCACGCCCCCGAAATACATATATCGAATATATTTCCAGTTTCCGTGATATTTTCAATTTATTACTTCAATGCTGATATATGTGTAATGGGGGGCGTAACGCCCCCCATACATCTCTGCCAGGTCATTAAACAATCATGAAGTGTGCAGTAAAACAAACTAGCGGATACAACAATCTGCATTACGGTTAGTATCTTGGACAAAGAAGCGTGAAAGCACGAGTTTTTTCAAAGTTCTCAATCCTTCAGTAATACATAGGAAATAAATAACTTTAAATCCTCATATCTCAAAAACTATTAGTTTCGGATTCTATGGACATAAATACATATAAAAAAGTAATTTGAATCAAATTTGGTGGGGGTCGTCAAATGGGAAAGACCCGAATTCTGTTACTTTTTGCGTTATATAAAAAAATTATTATATAAATAGTTGATGTCAAATTGTTTCACAAGTTTTATTTATTATTTAAGTAGTGAATGCCAATTTTTATATAGAAATCAAAATCGTAATAAATTTTTGTATGCTAACTATATGAACAAACAAAAAATAAGACTTGGAATTAAATGACCGGGTATCAAAAGGTATGGGGATATAATGACTGGGGATCTTTTAACCGGGGATCAATTGCATGACCGGCCACCGAAATAACACATCTTTCTCACGGGTTTTAAATGTCTATAATTCCTTTTTTCCTGTCGTTAATCAGTATTCTCCGAAAATTCTTTTTATACCATCATAAGATATTATTTCTTTCTAAATCCAAACGTTTGTTAATCAATGTATATGATTAGCCAATAGCTATTGTATGTGACAATAGAATAATCTAGGCCTATAGGAGTTACTTCTGAGAGAATACTTGTTCAGATTAAGGCTGGTGATTAAAGGGTTGACTCCTATATAGTCCGGTGCTTCTTCATTTTCCGATTACTTCTCCCATAATAAGCCATATTTGCTGAATTGTGTAATCTCTAATAATTTGTGCCTAATAAAAGTGAACCGGTTAAAACTCATTTTCATTTGCTGTATAATTGACATAAAGTGTTTTAATCAGTTACTGAATTAATGAAACATAGAATAAACGATTAATAACTCTGAAGGTACCAATTCAAACATATTACAATTAAAATCTAAAGCCTATAGTGTCTATTTTCAAACAACCGCAGAAATGATCATTTTCAGAGTCAATTTAAATTGACAATCAATAGGTAATGTATTTAATCTTTTACAGATATTCAGAAATATAATCCTGCCCCTATACAGGGTGGCGCAAAAAAAAGGAAACCCATTTTCAAACAAGTTTATTTTACAAACTATTAAACCTAGAAATTTTCTAAAAAAAAATTTTTGTTTACATTTCTGCATCTATCGTGATAATCTGATAAGAGTTACGACAAAAATCAAACATCCTGCAGCGAATTAAAAAAAGGTAAATAAAAATGGCTTGCGCGAGGACGTAATATACGAAAAAAATCATATGAGGTATAATTCATTTTAGTATTTGGATGTAAAAACAATAAATTCTACTATTTTTTGTAACAAATAGGAGAAGATAAAAAAAATATTACCATTTGAAAGTTGGTTTTTGAGATAAAATTAATATCTTTATAAAATCATTTCATCGTTAATTTTTATCTCCTATTCGAAAGCCTCAAAATGCAGCTTTAAAAAAGAACAGACAGTTTTGTTGTGACAAATTTTGTAAACACTGGATGCTTTACACAGGTTCAACATCATTTTGAACAATGCTTTCTGGAAAGATTTTTACCCACTATAAAACTGTATTGACAAATGTTAATAAGTTCAAACTAAAAAAAAAACACTTTAAATTTGAACAAAAAGTGATCATGTCGCAGGAGAAAAGAATGAGCACATCAAAACATTAATCTCATTCATGAACAGTTTATTGGGAACCCAAAAATATCAATCAGAAGGTAAGGATTAGATTTCATTTAAGAGACATTTCACCGAATTGTTAAACACGATGTGAAGTATCATCCTATCAAGAAGCATGCAAGGCTCGAACTCTTAGAACTAATTTACCGCACCGTCTAAATTATGCAAAAGTTTCTGCAAAGAAATGCACATTTTGTAGAAGATATCGTGGTTGGTGATGAAGATGTATTTCCATGAATGAAAGAGTCAATAAAAAAAACATTAATTGAAAAAAAAAATTTAGATTTAACTTTTACTACTACCATATAGGGAAATAAATTATTCCTATTATGAACTTTTTTGTGTTTTTCATCCTCGCGCAAACCCTTTTTATTTACCTTTTTTTAATTCTTTGCATGATGTTTAATTTTTGTCGTAACTCTTAACAGATTTCTAAAGAAGATGCAGAAAAAGTAAACAAATAAAACTGTATTTTTAGAAAATTTCTAGGTTTGATAGTTTGTAAAATAAACTAGTTTGAAAATGGGTTTCCTTTTTTTTTGCGCCACCCTGTATACATATTCTCTAGATAGAAAAATCTCGAAATAATTAAAGAGGTGTTACAATACTGTAAGCAACAAGCCTGTATTTTTAACGTAATTCGTGTCATTTAGTAGCTCATATTTTCATTTTACTTATTTATAATTAGGTAAAATGTAACACAATTTTATTAACTAAATTTAATAAAAACATGATTAAAAATATTGACTCTGAGATAGTTATACTTTCATTAATTTTTCTTTGAAATGTTAAAAAAAAACTACTAAGTGTTTATCCCCACGCTGTGCTCTCGCTGCTCCCTGGCTGCCCCGATGGTGACTACCCCGATCGGCTTAACTGCTGCCTCGAACCTGCTCCAATTTTCACTTGGGTTTAGCTTCCATTTCTGATATTTTTCTAATCAATAATTAATTATATTTTCCAGACGATTTATTGTCATATTTGTTACTCACAAGATATGGATACACAATAATTATTTTACAATTAATTAATTAATTAAATATTTATATTTGTTACTATGTATTCTCAAATAAAAAATAAGAATTTACTAACAACCTACAACAGCGTGTCTCGAGTATCAGACACGCTGTTGTAGGTTGCTAGTAATATGCACGGAACGTACTACAGCGTGTCTGACACACCAGGGCATACACGCTGTAGTAGGAATTTAGCGAAATATTATAGGAGTATCTTTGTTAATTTTTTTTTTTTTCTTCTTTTTTTTTTTTATTCCGAAAAAAGTTTCACAAACTTATGGAAATTTAAAATATATACAAAATCCTAAACTAAAACATGATACAAAATACTAAACTAAACGAAAAATTAAAATGACGATGCAGTGGTATAGTCTATTAACTATACCATGGTCATTTTCATTTAATAAGCTGTTTACTATTAACTAAGCTTTTAATTATTACAAACCTTATGGTCATGCAGGTGAAATAGATTAAACATCATTTAATGTTAAATTATAATATAGTTACATTATTTTTCCATACATTTTAAAGTTGATTCAAAAAGGGATTGTAGCCTCTTCAAATTAAATTGAATTTATTTGATTATTTCTTTTTCTCTCATTTTATTACCTATTTAAATAGATGGAGATGGATATATATGAATAAATATAGATTCTATACAGATATTATTAACAGTTATAAGACATTAATTTATTCATTACTGATTCGATTTAGACTTTAATAGGGAATTGTAATATTGGTTCGAAAGTGAATTTATAGAAATCAAAAGGGATTTTACCGAAACAATTATAAACCTTAATACAAAAAGAATCGAGCTTATAAAAGTGGTTAAATGACAATGTCTGATGCACCAAATTATTATAATTAATCTAAAACTCTCTGTCAATATTATCAACTTTGATTGTATACTCAACTTTGGAAAGTCATCCGCTGACTATGTGATGGATATCCCTTATGTATTTGATATTACGATATCTGTAATTTGTCACTGATATGTTCACTTTACTAATTAGACAGAAGGAAAGAGTTAAGACATGACAAATATGACGAGGATCTGAGCCAGATTATCATTATTTTCCATAGCTTCCCCTAATCAAAGCCAGCAAGGAGTGTTTGGTTGGTCGGCACATAACATTACCTTATTGCGTGGCCGATAAATTCCACCGCGGAAAGATCCACCAGGAAGATTCCACCGGCGTTAAATGCCAGATGTGGAAAATTCCACCATGGAAGATCCCACCATTTTGAAAAAAATAAACAATCTAGCAGAATAAATAAACAGTTTATTTTAAAATCTATTTCTAAGTCTAGGTTATGTATAATTATAAATGAACAAATCTTCCTGTTAAATATAAAACTATTAATTAATGCATTATACAGTCATTCAATATTGAACTGGTTAATTGTGACAGAATATTACGCTGGTATTAGGAACTATTTAATATAGCTTCTTGAATCTAGCAGCTGAAACACTAAAGTTCAGATTTTTATATTTGATACAAAAATAAATTTTGTTAGGTATATTCATTATTGAAAGTCTTAACATTGAGCAGTAATATGACAAGCATGTTTTTAATGGATATTTTCTTAGAGTCAATTTAAATCAGTGACCTGCTGAACCGAATTTATATTAATATATTACATATCAAAAGAAATTCTGTCCATGTTATTTTACATATCTTATGTGTTTTGAAGGTCGAAACTAGTTAATGTACCGGAGTTTACCTGCTTAACCCTATGTTTAAAATTTAGTTGAAATGTATTATATTTAAACTTTATTTTGTAATATTTTCAATAGAGATTATTAAACAGTTTCAGAAAATTTCAGCATTGTAATTTTCTTCAACTTTTATTAAAATATGTTGATAATAATAATTAATTTTTTTTATTTTTGTACATGTCAAATTAATTTTTTAATTCTAGCTTTTATCGTCGCTGATATAAATTGAAATATATGTTAGTACTTTTAAGAACCTGGACGATAGATAATATATATAAAATGAAATTTATGTTAGAAAATAATATCCTCAATTTAATTTTCAACATATACATTTAAAAGATAATCAAACAGTATCTAAATTGTTGATCACTGGGGCTGCGGAAATTTATTGTTGAATTTAGATTTAAATTTTATTATCAATTTAATTAATTCATATCAAAAATATCGTTTGATCTGTCTATTATTTTGTATGTTTGCCTTAGCGAACATCTCTTAGGCCTTGACTTCTTAACAAAACATATTCTTATAATTTATTAACTTTTAACAAATGAAATGTTGTTCAGTTGCCACCAAAAACACATTTTTCTTTAAATTAGTTTTTATTAAATGTTATACTTTCTGAAAGTGAAATCCAGTATTATGCGGTGGAATCTTGTGTGGTGGAATTTTCCGGCGGTGAAATATTCCGTGATGGAACTTTCCAGCGGTGGAACTTTCCTGGTGGAACTTTCCATGGTGGAATTTTTCGCGGATCTTGTTTGAAATTCACGAGCCACCATATTTCAATTTTTGTTAAATAATAATAATTATTATGTAGTTTATGAATATATTTTTTTATTTTAAGAGAAATGAAAAATAATGAGATATAAATAAATGTATATATGAGAAACTAACAAAACTTAACCTATAAAGACACAAATAGAAATAAAAAATTATTATTTAACATACAATGTCAATATCGACTATTAAGATGATAATGTCTCATACTGATAGTTCTTGATATTTTTTAATATTACATGGAAAAGATCTTCATTCTTGTGTCTCTGCCGCCACATAAATTCACACAGATATCCATCGATCATTTGTCTATGAGTTCCATTATGGCGACGTTTCTTTCTCTTTGCTTTGCTCCACATGCTTTCCACTCGCTGGGTATGCGCTCCGTATAAAATTCTCGTATCTAAACTACTGAATTTTCTACTCAATTATTTGTTTACATAATAATTACTATCATTTTGCAAATTTTCATTATTGAAATATGGTCGCTCGTGAATTTCAAACAAGATCCTTTTTCGCGGCGGAATTTACCTAGAAACCCTGATTGCACACTGCACAGTCTGCTACAGATATATCCTATCTATGTACTAAACATACATACATTATATAAGCATGAAAATTTGTATCATAACTCAGAACTTCATAATAGAGGAGTTTCACTGTAAAATATAATAGATTTGTGTGTACTAATTGTTAATGAAAATGAATGAACTTTAGAAAGAATCGTTTCTGAATATATTTATATCTTTCCTTGTGTCTTTTTTGCCAAAAACAATGCTTTTAAACAAATCATGTGTTTCCTAAATCTGTTACCTGCAAATACTTCAGACTAATTTCTTTTTAATTTCCTCTTCCCTTTTGCACTCCCACAAAGAAGGGAGAAGAAAATGGTGATAAATTTATAGACGAGAAACACTAATACATGTACAGCCAGTAGAATATCCAAATGCAGCAGTTGTACCCAGGTTAGATCCCTCTCAGGAGACCTCAGATGGGGTGCACCATCATGTCGAATCACATACTCTGTCCAGAACACGGCCCTGTCCACTGGATCTTCCAACTGATCTCGAAAAACAGCGGACACTTTCTTCACTTTGTTGAGGTACCTGTGAACATAAGGATAAGGATAAGGATAAGGATAAGGATATTTATTGAAGAAAAGTAATAAAAAACAATACAGTTTTTTACCCAAGCCACATAAGTCATGATTTAGCAAAGAAATTGGATGTGATCAACTAAATACTAATAAATGTAATGGTCGTTGATATTTTTTGTGTTTAGTTTTTTTAATAATCAACAAAAATAGTGTATAATAATTCTTTCATATGAATCAGAAAAATTTAATTAGACGATCAAATAAATCTTAGGATCAGGTCTTAAAATCTGATCGAAACGATAGTCCAAATGGGTATTTTCGTCGCATGATGCATCGTATGAATGAATTGGTGGTCGGATGTGTTTGCTTGTATTTAGGCTTCTCCCGATTTTGATCTCATAATTATCATCCATGGCGATTATCTTTGCAGTTTTAGTAGTGGCTGCATTGCGGGTAGTTGTGTCATTGCTTTGTATAATGTATTGTAACTTGGCAGATCTTGAGATAAATTGGATGCGTCTATTTGCGATGCCGTTTTCATCCAAACTGTACGTGTAAACCAGGCTTTAGATTCAATTATTAAATTTCAATACAGAGTAGTTTCAATTATCACTCCATCATTTGAGTGGTCACCTGATCATTTCGCGAAACTTCAATCACTTTCTGATTAAAACAAAATATTATTATTTCTGATAATTGTATAAGATTAAATTAAACTTTTTTATAAAAATTAAAAGTTCTACACCATCTTATTTATTTCACAGTTTCTGTAATGTAATTTTATTGAGTTAAATTAATTCTTTATCATTTCTAATTAGGTTCCACAAGATTCAATTGAACAGGGATCCCTATATATATAGGTGCTGTAGTTGAAAAATTACTTGAGGCGACTCAGGAACAGTCTGAGGATCGCCAAAGAACGCATCGGCTCCTCTAGTTGCTCCATAAAACTCCTCCCAACTGCGTCCCTCCTCCTCTTCTCCTGCAGCACCGAGCACCGCATACACAGGTGCTCACTGCTCTCCTCCTCCTCCTCTTCACTCACTGCACTTCACCGAACAACCTGCAGTTCTCAGTCGCCTCCAATCCCACCATACTTCGCCATTTCCTCAGGGTAGGGTAGTGCCCGAGATTGAATCTGACAAGGCCACCCTCTCTACCCTAGTCAGACTCTGCTCTCTAATCTCTCCCAACCCCCCCCCCCCTCCCTTGTATCTCTTCCTGGTAACAGCGTGCTGCACCCCAACTCTCCTCTCCCTCATCCATCTGCCTATTACTGCTACTCCAGTGCTTCCTTCCAGCTGCTGTTGTATCCGGCTTAACTTTTTTCAATTATTTGTTCAATGACTTGAATAATTGTGATATTAAATAATTAAGAGTTACGGTTATCCTGTAGAAGATTAAGCAGAATCACCTCCTAATATTCTATGGCTCGTCAAAACTTTTTCGCACAATATTACTTACTCAGGATTTGAGACGACATCTTGAATAGCTTCAGTTAGTAGCGGCACAGACAAATCATCCCAATTTATTATTCTACCCAAGCCAGAATCTTGAAGAGTTTTGCCGTTTTTGTTCTGGTCACCAAAAATTGGAAGACCCAACATTGGTGTGGAGTGGTACATTGCCTCCTGTGTACCAAGCCCTCCACAATGTGTGATGAACACCTTCACATTCGGGTGAGCTGAAATTGATCGCACGCAATGTTGATGCTAAAATAATATTACATCAACCTATCAATAAAATAGAACTATAACGAACATTTCACAGTGAAACTAAATATCTAAGTGTGTTAGCACTGAGTAAATTTACTTTACCCTTCTTATAAGTATCACCATTGGATTTTCTATTCGAAGTATCTGGCAGAAACTTCATACATGAACTTACAATTTTTGTTTTGGTATTTATTTATAAGCCTACTGAAGCATTTTTTAATTTTCAGTAAACTATTATCAAGGAAATAACTATATAATTATTGAGTTTATTGCTGGTCTCACCCAAAACATCTTGTTGTGGCATCCATTTCTTAACCATGATGTTCTTTGACAGACCCTTGACACTCTCGTCTTCGTACTTCCAAAGTACCTTGTACGGCAACTTGCTGAAGGTTGTCTTGATAATTTCTTGGTACTCTTTAGGCATCAGTTCACTCCTTGCTATCGAACCCAAACTCATGTAAACCACTGGAGTGCTGCCTGAGAGGAAATCAGCAATGTCCTGAAAAATAAAAACAACAAGTATTATTATAGTTTCTACCGAAATTTCATTACAGAATGGTCATTTAATTAATTCAATTATCCAATTAGAGCGATGTCACACGAGGGCTCTTGCACGGTTCTTTCACAGCGCTTTTTACTCTAAGTAAATGATTTTCAACGCATTGATATGTATCCTTGTTAATATTGACGAGCACTTTTACAGCGCTTACAACGTCAGTGCGACTACATGATAAAATTTTATCAAGCTTGCTGAACTTGGTACTACTATACAAGATTTGGTATAATTTTACTCTTATTCCTAAAATGATACAACTTATTGAAATAACATCTGTTTGAAAAAGTAATGAAATACATGGCATAATACAACTTGAAAATTTTAAAGTTCAAGCTTTTTTGTAAAGCCCCTTATGTATCAGGACCCTTTTGAGCAATATAAGGACAGATTTGATAATCTTTTCAGAGTATCGAAATTCTTCAAAGTCTAGCACTGAAAGTATCTACTAACTGTTGAAGATCATTCTACTTCCTACTGTCGGCGTTATAAGCGCCGAGACCATGTCAGTTGAGCGCATTTGATATGCTCGTCTAACATTTCTGACCTATTTGGATACCATTGGATGCGGAAACTCTTGGGCAACAAAGTAGAGTCAATTTGGTTTTACAATTTTTACTTTGGAAAAAATTTATCATTTTTCTCCCTTTTGATTCTTCTAAAAAGTACTCCTCTTTGCTCTATTGAGTATCAAACTGTATCTTCTCCGTCAGTTTTGACGTAGAACGATGATACGGGTATCATTGCATGCGCAAAAACTTCGGCAACAAAGTTAAGCTCGAATAAATTTAGATTATTAGTCTTAGATCAGAAGTTATTACGTCAGAGCTACGAAATTTTCGAGAAAAAAAATGAGAATTTATATTTTCTACAATCACATAGATTGAATTTTGAAAAAAAATTAAGCTTCATTGTAACCGAAGTCTTTGCTCATCTAATGAATACCATGTCATAACTTTAGGTCAAAAATTGACGCAGGAGATACATTTCCTGCACACTTAAAATCACGTTTCCCTCCATATCTCGTTTTATATGAAAAAAAAATCCACGAAATTTTTTTTACAAAGTTCTACGACGCCTAATAAAGGAAAATCTTTGTAGAATGATCCTTTAATAGATTCTTCTATGTTCCTAGTTAAGTTACCACTTACCTTGGGTAAGGGTTTGGCAGGACCACAGTGCATACCCCCCACTTCCACCTGACTGGGGAGAAGAGGAGCGACTTTGTCGAAGGTGAAGTGGTGGTTCATCAGAGTCAGAGACTGATTGGCTTCAATGTCGAACAGAGGTGGCAAATGAGGGAACCTTTTCAGCATCTGAAACAAATCATAGATATTGAATATTAAATTTGATATTTTATATGTGAGATAAATCATGTTCAGAACTCTCATTTTGAAAATTAATCATCTCTTTTCTTTTTCATTAAAAATAAATAATATTCAAATCGTTAATATTAGAATAAAAATTCATTTGATTTTTAATATTAGGAATAATCATCGTGCGCATGATAATAAATTCCATCTTCCACAAAAATGTGACGCCACAGCTATTTTTAGAACGAGATGAAGGTAAAATGCAATAATTTAAATTTTAAACATAATTGTATGCGTAAACAAGAAAATACTCAATATTGTTATTAAGTTTTAGTGTAACAATTAAAATAACAAGTTATATTAAATGTAATTTTTCTAATATGATATGGCAGAAAATGTTGAACTGTTCCATATATCAAAGCTAACCAATATAGTGATGCATGATTACTAGCTAAACTGAGTATTCTCACAATTAATATGCAGTAAATTAAGTGAATGTAAAAAAAAATATGTGTATTCAATCTATATTATATTCATATTTGAATATTGACTACTATTGTCATTATATCTGTTATCAATTTTTAATATTTAATATATTATTTTGTTCAGGTATATTCCACAGTTTTCAGTTTCTGTGTTCTTAATGATTTTTGCTTACATGAGATTTAATATTAGGATATAATTATGTTTTCCTTGATTAATGTCATATCTACTGTTCTGAAAATTACCTTATTAATGTTAATTATGAATTATATTTCCAGGCCATTCAACCTACTCTCCAACATTATTCTCATTCAACGGCCAACTCTTTTCCCACACTACTCCTACTCCAACTCTACTTTCTTGTAAAATATTATTATCGTATAATATAGACACTCGCGTAAATTTTTTTTTTATTTTAACACATTCATCAAGTGAAAACCAACCTCAGGCTCAGTGTGATAGTTGAGTCCTCCTCTGAATGCTTTAGCTCTAACAATGGTGAAGAAGATGTTCTTAATCCTATCAACAAAGGACATAGGATGAGATATGTAGTCCATGACATTGGAGTGATAGGCAGGGTTTAAGAAATTACCCATGACAGCACTGTGCACAGGTTCTAGACCTGCAGTAGCCACTGTTATGAACTTGTGTTCGAACGCAAATGGGTACATCACCTGAAATAGAACACATGCTATTAATATTTGATGACAATATTGTATGTATTTTTGAAGGTTATTTCAAGAACCAGTCGAATAATTTCACGGAAACGTATAAAGGAAAAATCGAAAGTTCGACTATGTCTAGAAAAAAGTTTATTCCATCGATATATTTTTCATCTAAAATGAGGGATAATATTTTTATGTTAGAAACAGTTATATGCAATTTTGAAGGATTTTTCAGAACCAGTCGAATTATTTAATTTCAACGTATAAAAAATAAAAGTCGTTACTAGTAAATATGAATAGAAATAATCCCAAGCAACACAAGTTAATGGGGCCTATGTGGGCACTAGGTTGCTAAATCGTACTGGTACTGTGTTTTTTTTTGCAAAATTGGCCAACATGGCGACAGCATGGGCTGTTATGTTGATACCCTCTTGGCTCTAGATGTTGCCATCATGTTGATAAATTTCAGCCATATGACATTGATACCCTATACAGGGTGTCCCAGAAAAAAGGAAACCCATTTTCAAATTAGTTTCTTTCAGAAAATATTAAAACTATAAGAATTCTGAAAACACTGTTTTATACGTTTACACTTTCTGCATCCCTTGTGAAAAATTAATAATGTTACAACAAAAATTAAAAATGCTGCAGCGAATTTAGCAAAAGGAAAAAAAAAGTCCTTGTGCGGGCACGATATATTTCTTAAACATCCGGTAGTATTAAAAATTAAATCCTAAGGTTTATTACAAATAAGAGACAAATTAAAGAGATTTATTAACATTGGAACCGCAATACTTATTTCCAAGGTGTAAGGTTAATTTCCCTCGACATGTCCTCCATTTCTTTCTACACATAATTGCAGCCTTTTTCTCATTCCAGCAAAAACTCTTAACTAAATCCGGATTTTCTTTTGGTAAATTAACTTCGTTTACAATTCTCTCTCTCAAATCGTCTGTGTTTTCTGGAGGAGAAAAGTACACTTTGCTCTTGAGGTGTCCCCAAAGGAAAAAATCGCACGGTGTCAAGTCCGGCGATCTGGGCGGCCACTCAATTGGATGGTTCAGTGCAATAATGCGATCGTTGAAATTATCATGTAGCAATTCTTGAACTGCACGACTTCTATGTGCTGGAGCACCATCCTGAATCCACCATAGCCTATTAAATCTGTTTGGGTAAATTTGATGCAGCTCAGGAATTATTCTTTCTGTAATTAGGTTTAAGTATTTATCTCCATTCATATTATTTTCGTAGAAGATAGGGCCCACAAGTCGTCCGTTTCCACACATTCCCATCCATACAGAAACTTTCTCCCTGCACATTGTTACGTCGAAGTTGAAATTTGGAGGATTATTTCTGGGTGCATACTGGCGAATGTTATAATTATTGACTCTTCCATTCATATGAAATGCTGCTTCATCACCAATCACGATGTCTTCTACGAAGCGAGCATTTTTTTGCAGAAACCAATTTGAAAAATTTAGGCGGCGAGGTAAATTCGGTTCTAATAGTTCATGCCGTACATGAATCTTGTAAGCATGATACCTTACATCGTTTTTAACAATCCGGTTAAATGTGCTTTTACTGATGTCCAACCCGTTCCTTCTCGTTGATATTTTTGAATTCTCAATTAGCTTTTCACGAACACGATTAATGTTTTCCCTTGTTCGTTCTGTTCTCCTGCAACCCGATCGCTCTCTGTTTAAATTCGAAGTTGTTCCTTCAGTTTTGAACTTATTAACATTTGTCCATATGGTCTTCTTAGTTGGCGAAGCTCTTTCCGGAAAGCGTTGTTCAAAATCTTGTTGAACCAGTTTAAAGCTTCCAGTTCTTAAATAACTTGTCACCACAAAAACTCGTTGTTCTTTTGAGAGTTGCATTTTGGGGTTTTGAAATATGCAATAAAAATTACCGTGTTAAAATTAAAAATTCCTGATTTTATTATAGGTATCCATTGTATCATGAATACAAACTAACAAATTTTGTTTTGTTTGTTGGTATCATCAACGGACCAAAAATGAGGACTTCCTCGCGCAAGCACTTTTTTTTTCCTTCTGCTAAATTCGCTGCAGCATTTTTAATTTTTGTTGTAACATTATTAATTTTTCACAAGGGATGCAGAAAGTGTAAACGTATAAAACAGTGTTTTCAGAATTCTTATAGTTTTAATATTTTCTAAAATAAACTAATTTGAAAATGGGTTTCCTTTTTTCTGGGACACCCTGTATATTAGTCTGGTTGGGCCAATACGACAATTCAATGTGATGGATTCGCCATATTGAACCAACCTTCTCCCAATGTAACATTCCATGAGATTGGAAAACCTCAGGCTACTCTTCTGTCTGCCATCTCTTGCACATCTAACCATCTAGTGCCCATGTAAGCACAATGTGCCATGGTTGTCTGGGATATTTAATGTAAAGTATCTCACGTTGTTGAACATCTGGTCGATGACTATCAAGTCAAATTCTTTTCTCCGTTTATAAAGATCAATAACTGAGGGATCGTCGTACATCTCTTTGGCAATGAAGAGAAATTCTTGTTGGAAGAATGCGTATGACTTAATGGAATCTCTTTCTATTTCGAACATGTTCATGCTGTCGGTGTCGAATCGTTTGACATTGTGTCTGAAGTGTTCGATCTTGGGATGATTCAACGGGTGGTTGCTGAGCATTGTAACCTGTACGGATAGAAAAATTAGACTAAAAGTGTTACTGTTGAATTGTCACAGAATACAATAATTATGTATTTATAATACTACTCACAGGAAAAAGAAAGTTTTTTTGGTTTGGTACAATTGCATTAACAAAACGGAAATGCACACAGTGAAATGTTATTTCATGCTATCAGTTGAAATAGAATACAATAATTATTGTCTCTTGTTATTCATCTCAAAGTATTTCGTATATAATCCCAATGAAATTATGCCCAGTCTCCTGTTAAATTATCTGTAAATGGAGTCACTAACCTTGTGTCCCCTCTTTATCAAACCATCAGCCAGAGGCATGAAGACATTCCTGTGACTCTTTGCGGACACGGGTAGCAGCATTAGGATCTTGTAGGAGCGTTCTGGAGGAGATAAAGCGCCATCTGCTACCAGAGCTGCTAATGTCACCAAAAACAACAAAACTAACCTCATGTTTAGGGTCAGAGGGTCAAATCTTGGGATCTAAATACAATTAAATAATAACAAATTCGTATAAAATGGTTCTTTATTCATAGAATTTGTGAAATAAATGCTAAAAAAAAATATTTTTTTAAAAATAAATCCTTGGATTAACAACCGTCTGGCTTCGAAAATAAGAAGCCATTGAGATTTAAATGCTTCTATTTTGAAGCCAACGGAAGTTTTGAATGAATTTTAAAATTGATAAAAATGTAACTTTTAACACTTTCACCGCAACTCGAAATATGGCGGTGATGCCGAACCTGCATCTTTGTTTTATTTGCATACATGTACAGTTGTTTTATTTGATTTTCAACATATTTTACTGATATTTCTAGTCATAAATATGTAATATATTTTTACAAATTATAAATTACAATTTTCATTCCTTACTTTTCCAACACTAGTCTTATAAAGTATTCAATATATATTGGAGAAAATTCAATTTTAATAAATTACAAAAAAGTGAGCAAGTTAGCTGTGTACCACATGTGGCGCACGATGCGGTGAAAGTGTTTATTAATACGTTAGGAGATACCAAATTAAGAAGCAAGGGACTTAGAAGAAATAGTCCGACAGGAAAGTTAACCATTGGACGCAATTTTTTACCCTCATTCAGTGAATGCAGAAAAGCTACTCAGTTACTTATCAGGGCATATGACGAAGAATCACAAAGATAATGGTTGTTGAACTATAAGATAGAAGAGAAAATAAAGAGATAGTAAAGAGAAATAGAGAAAATATTGAAAATAATGAAAATGGAACATTTATTTATTTTTCAAAATTGCAATAATATATTAAACTGCAGTAAACTATTCAACTATTTAGTTATTTTAAAAAGGAATCACTGCATATATTACTTAAGATAATTCTAATAAGACAACTTGATTAGAAAAGATATAAGCTACACCACATGGTGAAAAGATATGGGCCTGTCTATATAATGGGTAAATAAATCATGTGATCTAACTAATAATATTATTAAAGTAAGTTAAGAGGCTATGCGCCACAATAGACTAAGTAGAGACAATCAGAGTGCTTTGTGAGCGTGACATAATGACAACCACATTATTAAAGTAAAATTAAGTGCAATATTATTACATATAATTGTAAACACTGATTAATTATTGACATTATATGAAATCTGCATTACATTTACTAAGTTGTTAAAATAGTAAGGCCTTCATATATCAAATTTAGTGTTGCTTTAATGACGTCACATACACAAAACACTCTTTTGTCACAACTGTGTTTATTATACATTGGGTATGAATGTAAATACTAGTTAAAAATAGCCCTGTAGAATATGAATAACCAATCAATATATAAGAGTGGGGATAAATTCTAACAAACTATTATTTTAATCAATTAATTTTACTAGTTATAGTAGATATCATCATAACAAACCACCCTAACTTACTAGTACTTTCACACTGATGCTGTGCAAGGAAACCGAAGTTCAGGTTTTAGTGCTGGGGATCGCATAGGTTTCTTTCACCTCTGCAACGGCTGTCGTTCCGTTCACACGAGTCACTTGCATGATGTTCCTCTATTCATTGACTAGACAACAGTTCTTGACTCTCATTGGTCGCTGCGTTGTTGTTCAGTGTTGAGCTAGCAGTTTTACCGTCAGTGAACAGCTGATAAGACGTGCGTGCATCTGCTTTATTATAGTTTCTATGAAAAAAATTTTGATTAATAATGAACCTCTAAAAAACTTTGAATTAAATTAAAAAGATTCATAGTTTAAAATTGAAGAAATTTATGTATTGTAAACATAAGCACAATTAGCTTTTGTTTCGCCTCGCTCCTCGAACCACACTGCTTAACGTGTGAACGGAATGACAACCTCTAAAAGGCTTATGTTACTCCTATACTTTTGCAACCAGTTGATATAACTGCTACTGCTTTTTATTAACGTTTATTTAAAGTTACTATCTTTAATTTATCAAACCGTTAAAGATAAGATAATTGATGGCAATATTATCCTATTTGTAGGTATGATTAATATGATAATTATGTACCAATACTGTAATATTGTTTGTCACAATATCGGTACAACCAAAAGAAACCTTGACTAGTTTGACCTTGAGTAGGGCTTGAATTGACAGAACATGATTCAGCGCAATAGTTGCCATCGTCTTACATAAACTTTAACTAAAAAGTAGAAATATATTATCATTGTCATACTTTTAGTATAATTTTGCTAAAATAGTCTAAAAATGATAATATATATTTTAAAACTAGATGAAGCCGATCAACCTAAATTTTGGTTGTGTTTATCATTCATATTTGCTTAGATTTATTCTACATATAAATACATCTACAACACAGGTAAAAATAGGCGCAGCCATGAGGTGATGTAGAAGAATTTGCGCATGAAATAACTACGGTACAGGCAGACCCGATTTTACCACACCTCGCTTTTATAAATGATGAAATAATCGCGAGACATGACTTGAAGTCATTATATTTTTGATTGTAATTTTTAAATATTTCTTTTTCTATGAGTTAAAATATTCGTATCAAACTAAAAGATATCAAAGATAATGTTTTAAACTTTCAAGGGCCCTTGGTTGATAAAACTTAAAGTACACATTAAGTTAGTATCGAACCCAATGGGGAAGGATAACGCTTTCCCCATTAAATATATTAGCTTTCCCCATTCTATTTACACCTCAGTTGTAGTAAACTAACCTATCCTCATGCACACTGTGATTACAGTTGAATTGCAATTATTATGTATTACAATTATTGTAGTGATTACTTAATTTGCCGGGGGGTTCTTAGCCGAGAGTTGAAAAAATATTCTTGCAGCAATATTCCGTGTGGCGAATTTTCCTGGAGGGAATTTTATCTCAGCGAATCTTACGTAAATGACCTTCTACAGTTAGTATTTTTTTAACTTTTCTATATACATGCAAAAGCTTTCTATTGACTTTCTCTATTTCAAATCAGAAGGAAATATGAAAATATGAAGAAAAAAATATGATCTTATCCATTTTTATGTATTTAAAATTTACAAAAACCACAATCAAAGGTTGATGCATTCTTGATGGTAGTGATCACAAAATACAGAGCATATCTGCAACGTTTATTATGAAACTGCTGGTATAAATACATTAGTCTTACTTGTAGGAATTTTCTATTTTTATGTCATAGAAAACTACACAGATTTTACATCACAGACTAAGTTATTATTTTCCAACTGGTGAGTTATGCTTTGATAATGGCACAATAAATGCCACTCATAGTGTTATTGAGAATAGATAACAAATTCATAGTTCTTATTTACATCATTTAATTTTTATCTACTTGCTATGTTCTTTGGCCCAAACAAAACTTTTTCTCTTTGGTATCATTACATTGAAATTGTTTAATGTCTCAAAAAACATTAAATACTGAATATGACAATAGTGCAAATTGGATTGTGAATAAAAAAATCTTCTAAATTTCATAACTTAATAAATCAATTTAAATTAATTAACTTAGTGGAGGGATTGACGTCTGATTCGGAACTAAAGGTCTTATCAGTGATGTAAAAAATATACAAATTCTAAGGACTCAACAACTTGAAGAAAAAGTCAGAAAGAATATTGGAATAACGAATAAAGAACTCCTCTCTAACTAATAAAGAACTACTCTCTAACTAATAAAGAACTACTCTCTAACAAATGAAGAACTACTCTCTAACAAATAAAGAACTACTCTCTAACAAATAAAGAACTACTCTCTTACAAATGAAGAACTACTCTCAAACAAATAAAGAACTACTCTCTAACAAATAAAGAACTACTCTCTAACAAATAAAGAACTACTCTCTAACAAATAAAGAACTACTCTCTAACAAATAAAGAACTACTCTCTTACAAATGAAGAACTACTCTCAAACAAATAAAGAACTACTCTCTAACAAATAAAGAACTACTCAATAACAAATAAAGAACTACTCTCTAACAAATAAAGAACTACTCTCTAACAAATGAAGAACTACTCTCTTACAAATGAAGAACTACTCTCTAACAAATAAAGAACTACTCTCTAACAAATGAAGAACTACTCTCTAACAAATGAAGAACTACTCTCTAACAAATAAAGAACTACTCTCTAACAAATGAAGAACTACTCTCTTACAAATGAAGAACTACTCTCTAACAAATAAAGAACTACTCTCTAACAAATGAAGAACTACTCTCTAACAAATGAAGAACTACTCTCTAACAAATGAAGAACTACTCTCTAACAAATGAAGAACTACTCTCTAACAAATAAAGAACTACTCTCTAACAAATGAAGAACTACTCTCTAACAAATGAAGAACTACTCTCTAACAAATAAAGAACTACTCTCTAACAAATGAAGAACTACTCTCTAACAAATGAAGAACTACTCTCTAACAATAAAAGAACTACTCTCTAACAAATGAAGAGCTACTCTCTAACAAATGAAGAACTACTCTCTTACAAATGAAGAACTACTCTCTAACAAATAAAGAACTACTCTCTAACAAATGAAGAACTACTCTCTAACAAATGAAGAACTACTCTCGTACAAATAAAGAACTACTCTCTAACAAATGAAGAACTACTCTCTAACAATAAAAGAACTACTCTCTAACAAATGAAGAGCTACTCTCTAACAAATGAAGAACTACTCTCTTACAAATGAAGAACTACTCTCTAACAAATAAAGAACTACTCTCTAACAAATGAAGAACTACTCTCTAACAAATGAAGAACTACTCTCTAACAAATAAAGAACTACTCTCTAACAAATGAAGAACTACTCTCGTACAAATAAAGAACTACTCTCTAACAAATGAAGAACTACTCTCTAACAAATAAAGAACTACTCTCTAACAAATGAAGAACTACTCTCTAACAAATGAAGAACTGCTCTCTAACAAATGAAGAACTACTCTCTAACAAATGAAGAACTACTTTCTCTGAATTACTCAATTATTTTGATGTTTCTGTGAGATAAGTTGAGCTATTTTTTCAAAAGTTAATAGGTTTTCTGTCTATCAAAATGAATGAAAAAGATAGCGTGATAATATTAAATGTTTAGTGTTGGTGTTGAGAAGTGTAGAAATGAGAAGTGCGAGGCTAGAGTAAGAAAGATGGATTGTTCAAACCTGGATATTAATTCCCTTGTTAGTAGGTACTACATAAGAAACAAAAATAACAATATATTTACTCAGTTAAACCGCCATGGCATTTGTCAACTAGATTACGTGCACTCGGTAGAGCGCATACATTCGCCACCCCATTGACCCGTTCCTTTCCCAATTCTAATAAACTGGTAACTGGATAATAACCAATCGTCCTACCAAGTTCAATTCAATATGGTTCACTGCTTTTTGAGTTATTGAATTATAAATGCCCTTGACCCTGACCTTTGACTGAACCGCCTCCAAAAAATTCTACCAGATGGTTCTTGGACATTAAATAATCGTCCCATCAAATTTCAGACATTTTGTTTGAATACTTTTGTGTTATATGGCCTTGACCTTGATCTTTGACCTTTGACACTATCGCTTCCAAAATGTAGCAAAATGGTTCCTGTACATTGACCAATCGTTCCTCCAAGTTTCATGCAATATGGTTCGATACATTTTGAGTTATGAATGACAATGACCTTGACCTTTGACCGGGATGCTCCCGAAATTCTATTAGAAGGTCACTGGATATTAACCAAGCGTTTCACTAAACAGACGTTTCGTCGACAGACGTTTCGTCGACAGACGTTTCGTCGACAGACGTTTCGTCGACAGACGTTTCGTCGACAGACGTTTCGCCGACAGACGTTTCGCCGACAGACGTTTCGTCGACAGACGTTTCGTCGACAGACGTTTCGTCGACAGACGTTTCGTCGACAGACGTTTCGTCGACAGACGTTTCGTCGACAGACGTTTCGTCGACAGACGTTTCGTCGACAGGAGTTTTCGTCAACAAGACGTTTCGTCGACAAATTTTCATAAAGGAGATATTAACACACTCTAATGTTTCAAAACAAGTACTTTAACAGAAGAATGTACCAAACGATCAAATTACAAAATAGAATAATTGTAAGGACACTAAACCAAACTATTTAATAATAACAAATTATTTTAAAGTAATTTAATATTTTTGGGTCGAGTTACGTTTGTGATTATAATAAATTAAAACAGTTTCCTCTCAATAATTTACATTTCATCTATACTATTATAAGAGCCGCGTCCGTCCGTGTGTCACAATTTTATTAGGAAATACATATTGAAATAAAAAACAAATCATTTGTGGCAGTGTCATGACTACGGACTACAATAATATTGACACTAATTATTTGAAAATTTAAATTCATATTTTGTCTTATGAAAGATTTTTCTGTTTAATCAGAATATTAGTACCATGATACATACTTGAATTAAAATATAATTTAGATTCAATAACAGGTACTGTACTAGTGTTATAAGATTTATATCTTCGGATTTGTAATTGATAAGTCATTTTCAGTTGGAAAATGCCCACTGTTCGACTACTGTAGGTTTTCTGTAATTGAGTGATAATCCTAGATTAAAAGTCAAGATTTAATATAAAATACTCACCGTTGAATGTTTATCGATACTTAGGTTATTGTTTTACCAAAAAGTGATTATTTGAAACCAGTAGTTGGCTTTAAAATACAAAAGTTCAGAGTTATTGAACGATATCCCATCTTCGAATTTGTGATCCTCCAAGAAAAATATGAGCTTATCATAATTATTTTAATTCAACGTATTCCTTTCTTATAGTGAGTGAGTCCCATAGAGTTATGATAAACTACTCTAGAGAGAGGAAGTGTTGCAGCGATTGCAGGACGCTAAGGAAGACGATGCAAAACCTTATTTTGTTTCAGTTATATCATTTCTCCATTATATTTTGTTTCAGTTATATAATTTCTCCATTAAACTGACGCCAGATTGCCAGTCACGTGACCCAAAAATAAGGATTTTAGCGTCCCGCAAGACGCGATATTATTTTGGCCACTGACTCACCACTTGGTGAGTCCGTCCGTTACGCTTTCAGTAATTAGATATAAACAAATTCGGTATGCATGATACCACAAACTAAACATATTATTGATGTCTTTTATATTTTCAACCTCTTATTTTCATTGTGTGCTTCAATTTGATTATATTTAGTAAAACGTGAAGCAATTAAAAGTGGGGGAAATGAAATGGGGGAAGAGAAGGTGGGAGATGTAGAATGTGGGGGATAATAATTTGAAGAAATGAAGATGGGGGAAGTAAAGATGTAAGCAGTATAGGTGGGGAATGTGAAGGTGGAAGAGGTGTTGGTGGGGAAAGTGTAGATGGGGTAAGTAAGAGTGGGAGAAGTGAATTTATGGCAAGTGTAGATGGTGGAAGTGTAATGGCGAAGAGTAGATGGTAGAAATGTTGATGGTAGATGGTGGAAATGAAGGTGGTGAAAGTGTATTTGGAGGAAGTGAAGGCGGGGAAAAGTAGGTGGAGGAAGTGAAGGTGAGTGAAATGTAGGTGGGTGATATGTAGGTGGAGGAAATGAAGATGGGTGAAATATAGGTGAAGAATTGTAGGTGGAGGAAGTGAAGGTGAGTGAAATGTAGGTGGGTGATATGTAGGTGGAGGAAGTGAAGATGGGTGAAATATAGGTGAAAAATTGTAGGTGGAGGAAGTGAAGGTGAGTGAAATGTAGGTGGGTGATATGTAGGTGGAGGAAGTGAAGGTGAGTGAAATGTAGGTGGGTAAAATGTAGGTGGGTGAAATGTAGGTGGAGAAAGTGAAGGTGGAGGAAGTGAAGGTGAGTGAAATGTAGGTGGGTGAAATGTAGGTGGGTGAAATGTAGGTGGGTGAAATGTAGGTGGAGAAAGTGAAGGTGGAGGAACTGTGTAGCTAAAATCCAACTTGGTTTAGAGAAAATGTTGTATGGTGATAAACTGATAAATAGGTTTAACAGACATTATCAATTGGACCTCATAAAGTTGGTGTAAACCAATTTAATGTCTCCAATAAATTATTTATAAGGGATAATCTATAAATACTATTATAAAATAAGCCGTATCAGTCGGTCCGTCACAAAATGGGTTAAACACACATTATATCAATAGCACCTCTTAAATTTGGTGTAAATTGAGAACCTGATGTACCAAGATTACAAATACAAAGAATATTATCTTCGGAAGCATTTCACTAAACACATTTACTGCGTTTTATATGCTTTCTGTCTAAATGGGAGTTTTTTTTTAAATCACTTCTATCTAAACATTCTTGTTGAATCTCATCCCGTGGAATTTCCACGGGTCTTGATAGTTACATAATATTGTAGAACTAATAAATTATTATTAATATTCTTAAGGTACTCGAAACGACACATTTACCCAAGCCAAAACGGCAAGATACCAATAGGCAGTTGTGACACAAGGCTACTTATAGACAAAGAATTAAATTTAAGAATGCTCTTTGTGTGTGGATACAGTCATTTAGATTTCAATGATTTCATTATTTGATGCTATATATATGATATATATTTTTTAGTTTTGTCTTACATGTACAATTTTTCAAATTACTTTAAAATAATTTGTTATTTTTGAATTGTTTTGGTTTAGTATTAAAGTAGACAAACGATTGAAATAATTCAATAGTTTTACTCCTTACCATTATTCTATTTCATAATTTGATCGTACGATACGTTCTTCAGTTAAAGTACATGTTTTGAAACATTATAGAGTGTGTTAATATCCCTTTTACGAAAATTTGTCGACGAAACGTCTCGTCGACGAAAAGTCCTGTCGACGAAACGTCTTGTCGACGAAACGTCTGTCGACGAAACGTCTGTCGGCGAAACGTCTGTCGACGAAACGTCTGTCAACCTGTTATTCGCATAACTTCAAAAGTATTCGACCAAATTGACTGAAATATGGTGGGACGATTGGTCAATGTCCATGAACCATCTGGTAGAATTTTGGGAGCTATCGGTTCAAATGTCAAGGTCAAGATCATTTATAATTCAATAACTCAAAAACAATTAACTAAAACGCCTGAAATTTGATAGGACGATTGGTCAATGTCAAGTTACTATCTGGTAAAATTTGGAGCAACCCGGTCAAAGGTCAAGGTCAAAGTCATTTATAACTCTGTTATAACTATAATTCAAATATGAATAACTATATATATTTCAATAACTCTGAAATAACATTGCTTCTTTTTCAAGAGTATCGAATGATTTCTATTACTTATACATCCTCTCTTTTAACCGTTAAAGTCCGTTAAGGTATACCATCGTAAGACATTCTTTTTGTACCTGTGGGATTATTATTGAAATAATGTCTAGTTACCTTCGCAGAATGCGAAAAAGTCATATTTTCATCGGAATTTATTTATTTATTTATTAATCATCTTGTTATTCACTTAACTGAAAAAAGTGTTCAACCAAATAGCCTGAAATTTGTTGAAACGATTGATTCATGTCCATTGACCTGCTGATATAATTTTAAGAGTGATCCGGTCAAAGGTCAAGGTCATGGTTATTTATAACTCAAAAAGTATTAAGCCATATTGCATGGAACTTGGTAGAACGATTGGTCAATATACAGGAACCATTTTGTTAGATTTTGGGAACGATCGGGTCAAAGGTCAAAGATCAAGGTCAAGGCCATTCTTAACTCAATAACTCAAAAAGTATCTGACCAAATTGTCTGAAATTTGATAGGACGATTGTACAATGTCCACGAACCATCTAATAGAATTGTGAGAGCGATCTGGTCAAAGGTCAAGGTCATTTATAACTCAATAACTCAAAAAGTATTGAAACATATTGCATGAAAGTTGGTGGGTCGATTGTTCACTATCCAGTCACTAGTTTATCAGATTTTGGTAGCAAACGGATAAGCAAAGGCGAAGGTATGCGCTCCACCGAGTGCACGTAATCTAGTTATCTAATGTGCTGTTTGTAGTCCAATTCGAAAATAAGCCTAAAACTGAATGCTTTCCTGTCTTATTCTATGGTCCTCTGTTAGATTGGCTCTAGACTTGGTAGTGTTAACAACCTACATAAGACTCAACATTTTGCCATCTTTTCGATTATCCACAATAAGACCATATTTGCCAAACTGTGTATTTTTAAATTGTGTCAAAATAAAAGTGAACCGGTTATTATCCCCTTTCATTACCTGTGTAATGTAATTGAACATTAATTAGATCAATTACGAAATTATAGAAATAAAGAATAATCAATTAATTCTGAACAGATAAATTTGCATAGAATCCCATTAAAATTGAAATTCTAGTGTCAATTCTCAAACCCAAGCAGTGATCACAATTAACTACTCTACTTTTTTAAAGTGATCAACCAAATTACTTGAAATTTGATGGGACGATTGTTCAATTTTCAGGAAACATTTGGTTTGATTTTGGGAGCGATCAGGTCAATTTTAACTCAATAACTCAAAAAGTATTCAATCAAATTGCCTAAAACTTGGAGGGACGATTGGTCATCATCTAGGAACCAGATTATTAGGTTTTGGGAGCAAATGGACCAAAGGTTAAGGTCAAGGTCATTCATAACTTAAGGATTATTGGATGGTAAAGGTCATTTAAAATCGGCTGCGGAAGTATGCGCTCTACCGAGTGCTAGTTTTAGTTGCATAATGAAGTGGAAGGGACTTTTGGGATAGGCAATTATTATAAAAATACACCCATACATGGCTTACTTAATTATATCATTAAGTAAGCCATGACCTATAGAAAAATACTATATCTTCACTACCTCTGAACTGTGACGTTATTGAACTATAATTTTATGTATTTTTGTGTTAATTCTTACCAAGGGACAATTAACAAATGTGAATTAAATACCTGGGATTATCATTGAAAAAATGTATATAAAAATTAATAATTATTAATAACATGAGTAAAAGTTAAATAAGGATCACCTACCTTAGTCCTGAAAGGTGAAAGTTAAATTTAAGCTCCATTTAATTTTCATGTGAGATTCAATTAACATTATAATGAAGTAATGTATTAAATAATTATCATTGTCGTTATTTTTTAGGTGGAGAAAAATATTCAATAAGAATTAATTCAGCATTGATATATAAAAGATTATATTCAATTAATTGAATATCGTAACATTTTATCAATGATATGGATTTATTATATTTTCTCAAAATACAAATTTTAATGATGGAAAAATCAAACGTATATTAAATGAGTCTCATCACTCTCAAGAAGAACTGGCTTCACAGTTAACACCTTATATGTATTAAAAAATAAAATTTATCAATTTGAAGGAATTATTAAATAAGACAAAAATTCTAATTTTAAATTTCAATGCACAGAAAATAAGTTTCTTGTGTAGCTTACATACAATTATTAAATATATATAGAAAATTTAATTTCATATATAATATGGCAAATGGATACATTTATTGTTAACAATTTCCAATTTTCATTCCATATAATATTACAAATCAATAGATTGAAAAAGAACACCAATACTGCAGTGTAAATAAGATGGCAAATGACATAAAGTTGGCAGCTTCCCACAACTCGCGTGGACTGATTTGCCAATCATGTAGTACATGTTCAAGAAATACGGGACAAGATTCAGTTTGAATTACTTGAGAAGTTCTAATCTGCCAACATTAAGAGCCGCTTTGGCTACCTTTTAAGGTCGAATTCCAATGCAGCAGCTGAAGCGACCATACAGTATAGAGCGGCTCTCCTTTTTGACTGCTAGCCGATATATACCATTCACCCCATTCTATTGGAGCGTAGCTCAAGCTGCTACGGCTGGACTGCACTTGGAGCAGTCCAGCCGCCACAGCCACTGTCTTTTTTTGTAATTTTGACAGCTCCCTTTAATTTTATGAGGGTAAGTAAGTGAAGCGTAGTAACAAACAAAGTTTGCTGTTAGTTCAGGTATCTTTGGTACTGCTTCCATTCAATATTGATAAATTAATTAATACTAATAAATTAATCAATATTGATAATTAGTTAATTAATTAATAATTTAAATCAATTAAGAGAAACTGATGATCGTAGAGCGGCTACAGCAGTAGCATTGGAAAGCATATCGGCGTCTAGAGCCACCGCTTTGGAAGTTGCAGTTGGAAACGTACTTGAAGATGAGGGAGTTATCAGGGCTAAGAAACTTGTTGCATTGTCCGAATACACTATCAGCAATGTCAGGAAACAAATGGAGAGTACACAACAGGTTTTTTTAATCTAAATGTGTTAATGTCGATATGCTCATCAAGTTGACCATCCAATAATCTATGGGTTATAAATGACCTTGACCTTTCCCAAGCAACACAAGTTGTGAGGTGCCCTAGTGGGGTGCCCTAGTGCCCTCATGTGGGCACTAGGTGTAAAAATCGTTTTGGTACTATGTGTCTTTTTGCAAAATGGGCCAATATGGTGACAGCCTGGGCTGTTATGTTGAAACCATCTTGGCCCAAGATGTTGCCAATATGTTAATCAAGTTTCAGACATATAATTTTGATACGCCGATACTTTTGTTGCCAAACTTTAACATAAGGTTGCATTCGTCGAAGTAAAAACTTTTTATTCCATAAAGGTATGGTCTAAACTGCTTAGTTAAAGAGTTACAAGGTTAGGAAAGTAGTATCTGTACCATTTATTATTAGTTCAACATTATTTTTTTAATGTTGTGATAAGAAACAAAACATTTTTAACAGTAATTATTAGGAGCACAAGAAGCATAATTTTAAATTAGGTTAAATGTTTACAGAATGAGTTCAATTTGCCACCCATTTGTTGCGATGCAAGCGTTCAAACGTTTGTCCCGCAAGGATTCGTGAAACTCCTGGTATGTTTGCTCGCGTCCGCCAATCATTGGACAAACGTTTGAACAACTGCATCGAAACAAATGGGAGGCAGTTTGAACACATTTTGTAAACATGTAACTTAATTTAAGATTAAGTTTCTTGTGCTCATAATGATTACTATTAAAAATGTTTTTTGTTTCTTATTGCAACATTAAAAAAATGACGTTAAATAATAATAATAAATGGTACAGATACTACTTTCCTAACCTTGCAACTCTTTAACTAAGCATTTTAGACCATACCTTCATAGAATAAAAAGTGTTTATTTTGACGAATGCAACCTTATGTTAAAGTTTGGCAACAAAAGTGTCGGACACCCTGTATAGTAATCAGGCTGGTCCAATATGACAATTCAATGGGATGGATTTGCCACATTAAGCGAACTTTCTCCCAAGATAACATTCATGAGAATGGAAAACCACATTATCCCCATATAATTTCTAGGCTACTTTTCAGTCTGCCATCTCTTGCCCATCTAACCATCTAGTGCCCATGTTGGCACAATGTGCCATGGTTGCTTGGGTTATAATCTTCTTTAAAATCGACCAACCACTACAAAAAATTAAATAAAATCTTTATGTATGATTCCAGGTTCACAACGTATTTGGATAAGTTGTTCATAAATAACTATTTCATTTATTTTCCAATCATTTATAAGCCTGTTTCAACCATGTCATCGTTAATATCAGTTTTTGAAACAACTGAAGAAGATGATATGATATATGGAATAAATTACTTAATAAATAGATAAAAATAATAAATACCTAAATTATATTATAAAATTATTATAATAATATGTAATAAATAAATTACTAATTAATCAATAAATAATTAGTAATCAATTCATTAATTAGTAATTTATGTAATAATACCTATATTTATGTAATAAATTACTTTACGTTTAAATAACTGTGTGAAAGTCAATGGTATCGTACAGTATATAGAGATTTTTTCATATATTTTGAAGCGGTTGGTCGATTTCAGAGAGGATCGGACCTTTGACCTGATCGCTACCAAAATCTAATAAAAAGGTTCCTGAGTAAAAAACAATCGTGCCACCAAATTTCGATCAATTTGGTTGAATACTTTTGAGTTTTTGAGTTATAAATGACCTTGACCTTTGACCGAATCGATCCCAAAACTTAACAAGATAGTTACTGGATATTGATCCTTCGTTCAATCAAATTTCAGGAAACTTGGATTAAAATTTTGTTAAGTAATGCGATTAACGACATAATAAATAAATAAATAAAATAAATGCCGCCCAAAATGTAACCTTCCACAATCATCGAGGATGATGATCAATGTTATAAAATGAAAAGTTAGCCTCTAACGGAGATAATCAATTTTTCGGTTATCACACCAGGTATAGAGTTGTCTGCGACTCAATAAGTTTACATCATATTAAAGTTTATCAACAATCAATAAATAAATGCTGAATAAAAAATGCATGATAAAAAAGAAAATAGCCAGATGGTAGATAGGCCTACAAATGCCTAGCTCCCGAGACAGGACATTTCAAGTCCTATGACATTGACTGCAATGCTGACACACTGCTCAAAATATTTCGTCCATATTTTTTCAAATAAATGACACAGAAATGCAACTTGACAACAAAGAGTCACGATATCGAAAGATTCGGAATAGAGATATGATGTGATAAATAGAAAAAAGTCACTGTGATGATGTACCATCAGAGAAAAGAGTCACTGTGATGATGTGCTATCAGAGAAAAGAGTCACTGTGATGATGTACTATCAGAGAAAAGAGTCACTGTGATGATGTACTATCAGAGAAAAGAGTCAATGTGATGATGTACTATCAGAGAAAAGAATCACTGCGATGATGTACTATCAGAGAAAAGAGTCACTGTGATGATGTACTAACAGAGAAAAGAGTCACTGTGATGATGTACTATCAGAGAAAAAAGTCACTGTGATAATGTACTATCAGAGAAAAGAGTCACTGTGATGATGTACTAACAGAGAAAAGAGTCACTGTGATGATGTACTACCAGAGAAAAGAATCACTGTGATGATGTACTAACAGAGAAAAGAGTCACTGTGATGATGTACTATCAGAGAAAAGAGTCACTGTGATGATGTACTATCAGAGAAAAGAGTCACTGTGATGATGTACTATCAGAGAAAAGAGTCACTGTGATGATGTACTATCAGAGAAAAGAGTCACTGTGATGATGTACTATCAGAGAAAAAAGTCACTGTGATGATGTACTATCAGAGAAAAGAGTCACTGTGATGATGTACTAACAGAGAAAAGAGTCACTGTGATGATGTACTATCAGAGAAAAGAGTCACTGTGATGATGTACTAACAGAGAAAAGAGTCACTGTGATGATGTACTATCAGAGAAAAGAGTCACTGTGATGATGTACTATCAGAGAAAAAAGTCACTGTGATGATGTACTATCAGAGAAAAGAGTCACTGTGATGATGTACTATCAGAGAAAAAAGTCACTGTGATGATGTACTATCAGAGAAAAGAGTCACTGTGATGATGTACTAACAGAGAAAAGAGTCACTGTGATGATGTACTAACAGAGAAAAGAGTCACTGTGATGATGAACTATCAGAAATTGTAATACTTTCATAAAATATTATGCTTAGGAATTTTGATTGATAATAAAGTTCATTTTATAAGTCATTGCCAATAAGCGAATTTAGTTAAGCAGAACTTTAAGCATTATCTATGAATGAAGCTGCCATTTTAAAACCAAGAAATTGCTTATTATTTACCTTTAATACTCATTAAAAGAGTACTAAGACATCCTTTGTAAATGAATGTTCCTTTATTTGTATTATAGTAATACTGTTCATTTTATGAATAAATATTATCATTTACTTGCTTATCATTTTTTAATAAAGAAATAGTTTATATAAACTATATTACATTATCAAAGAACTTGCAAAAGGTTTCTTAAACCACTGAGAGTTTTAATGAATATTATTTCAAGATTAATAATTTTAACGGTGTGCAAACACAATACTGCCTAGCGGCAGTTAAGCAAAGTTAACCATTTTTATTATTTCTTTATTAAAAAAGTTTAATATAATATATATTGTCGATAATTTTGTAACAAGTGTTCTCTTGCGTTTTCTTTTGTTTAATCTGGTGGTAAAGAGCACATGAATAATAATTAATGAAGGAAATTCAATACCTGTAGTTTGAAGTTTATAAATTAGTTTTGTTATATTAGTATATTCCTTTTAAGAACATCCCGCACGAAAAACTGACACAAAAATAAAAAAATTCTGACAGCAATTTCACACCAATTAAATAACGCAATTGTTTCTTATAAAACTTCATATCCCTCCCCCGATAATTAGAGGAAACAACAAAAGTGTTTTCCGATTTTGAATCTGTAAAATTATTGCTTTACCAGAGGACAATTTTGGCACTTAAGCTATTTCAGCCTCTATCATCAGATGGGTCTGGTTTTCGCGCGGGAGGGTTTTAAAATAGCCAGTGAAGGATAAATTTATGTGTCCTGCTACTTGGTTATTTTCTTTTTAGTTCTCTTAGATGTTACAGGTGGTTTGTTTCAGGTCTCCATAAACCAATATGTAAAGAATTGCAGATGGAACTCCTTTCCTAAGGTGAATAAGATTAGTCATGCTTGTGCGTTCCTTTAATCCTTTATTCCCTGAATTAATTTAAACATAAAATAATGTATGATTTCCTTGCAATGTATCGTGAAACTAAAAAAAAGAAAATTTTGATTTACTTTTTTTTAAATTAAAAATCACCATTGTGCTTACGCATAGCTAATATTAGCGTATACATTTCTAATGAATGAAAGCGTATACATGATTTTAATAGGTCGTTCAAAAAATATCTCCAAATTATCGAGAAAATACCCCAGTTGAAAGGTGACATGTATGTCCTCTTAAGGCATAATTTGTTCTCCCTGGAGGGTTGGCAGAGTTTGCATAGCCATTTTCCTATCCGACTACTTCTTCAAAATATTGCATTTTTCCTTCTGAAATTAGACCTCTTATTTTTAATTTTCCCTCCTAGCTTCTATGTCAATTTATTTTACATTTTCTTGTAGTTACTGTTATGTTCACTGCCTTGGAATAAAGTTACTCAATAGATATATTTTAGCTCTGATATCTCTTGTGATATATTGCATTGATTGATCATATGTATATAACCATAAATCCATTCGTAAGGAAATCTACTCCTCTTAAACAGTGTACACGCCAAATATACAAAGTTGTAAGTTTGATTTGTTCTGTAATTCTTGTTATATCACATCGTAATTATTTGTATTTAATACTTTTTGTTAATTCTATCTAATTGTTTATAGTTTTTATTTATACTTTTGACCTAAATACGGAGATCAATAAAAGAAATTCGTTCCACAACCCCAATAGAAATAAAATCGAAACCTATCCCCGAAATAGAACCAATAGTATGTACAGTAAGTTGAATGTTTGATGTGCATTGTTTTTTTAATGAAATTTTACGCCAGACCTTTTCGTAACGCAAACTTTTTTGGTCATGTAACAATAGCTGAGCAGTTTCTAACATCAATCTTATCCTCCCACACATTAGAACTGAGGTAGAACTAGAACCCAATTTCTACATTTCTAGATCTATTGAACTCTGGCGAAGTTCACCTCCCTTTTTACTTGAGCCAATGTCATATTTTACTCTTAATTTTTATGAAATGTTAATTTAAATCTAAATTGGAATAGCTTCATTTAAGATTTATTCATTCAACTGAAAAACGTTCAAGGAAACAAGATCTAAATATCGCCTATTAAAAATTATTGAAAATCGAAGTCTCTTTTCATCAGAAAAAATATCAACGTATATAACTGCTTAACAAAAAATGAGAGCGATACTAATTTTCAACATATAATAGGATAGATGTTTAAGTTTATGCTATGTAATATTTCATCTGAAATTGCTATATTTTCAGAGAAATAGGATTTTCTTTAGATGACATAATTAGTTCGAAAACCCGATAGATAAATTATTTCCTGATGGATAGCATTTTATTTACCATTTACAAATTATCTGCTTATTTTTGTAAGCAAGTAGAACCTCTGGAGTATATACCCAAAGTAGAAATGAGAAGTTGCTTATATTTTAATTGAAGTTCCAAGTCTCGATATCTAGATTACCAATAGTCAAATTTCATTGATAAGAAACTAATTCCTATTTCAAAAATCTACCAAGACAATGAAAAGGTGCTAAGAATTCGTCCGTGCAAGTAATTTTTCTTAAATTAGGAATGTAAAGTATGACATCATTGAGTGTTAACAATATATGTAAGAGATAATTGCAGTCGGTTAAAACCTGGTTGGGTGAAAATAATAATATATATCCAGCATCTATAACTGTTGATGAAAAATAGATTTTATGCAATATATGTTAATCATAATTAAAAAATAAAATAAAATAACGTAATTAAATGTTTAAATTGAATAGCTGTAGTTTTTAGCAATGCAAAACAAGGGCAATATCTTTTAAAAATCTGTTGTATCACAGATCAATACTAGCTATATTTTATTTTCGTCAATATCTTTCAATATTTTGGCCTTTTTTACGCTGTGTGTCACCTTCTCTTTGTTTGAATTCTTTTAGTTTGGGTTAATTCTTCTGCCTTCATTTATAATAGATTAATTATCAAATATTTGGAAGCTCGCATGGTAATAGATGCCCTCATTACGAACTGGAAACCTTTTGAGTATAGGCAGTTCACAGAAAACCGTAGTACTCGGTCTTGAACATTCCAAAATTCAATTTGATATAACGGGTCTTCGCGTTGGTTTCGTCTTCCCCGTTTTCTTTCAAAGTACATACGTAGCTTCAAATTAGTTAAAAAATTCAATTGACATCATCGCAGAAATCAGGTCAACATTTTACCTTGAATTAAATTATTATATATCTATCAAACTTAATGATTCATTAAACAATCATGAATTGTTCAGTATAAAAAACCTAAATGATACAACAACTATGTACTATCACCTACATACACTAAACTAATTTATACCAAAATCTTTATCATAACATTTATTCCATTTAAATTAATTATTTTGCGTTGAATATGGACGAATTTTCAGTGGACGAATTTTCCGTGGACGAATTTTCCGATAACGCAATAAAAGACATAGATAATAGATATGCCCTTTCATTTAGAAGTAGAACGAGTTAAAAAAATAATGATTGATCAAATTTGAGAAATATATACAGTATGTTAACTAATAAACTATATATAGTTTTATATAAAGGTTCTTTTTGTAACGTTTATGGGAATGTTAAAAGATGGCAACAAAAACTCTAGAAAGTTGTACGATTTATCTCTAGATGACGCAGTTAGTATTATTAAATTTCCTGACGTACTTTTTTCTAGAAAGATTCCATCACTTTACACAAACAGTTTTTTTACGATTCCATTAACACCAGAACTACCAAGCAGTCAGTTTGACTGCATTTTACTTTTCAAAAATTTGTATCTCATAAATTATTAAATTTAAAAAAATTCAATTATCTACCAATAATAATTCATGAGATACAAATTATTGAAAAGTAAAAAGCAGTCAAATTGACTGCTTTTTTAGGGTTAAAAATCGTGTTAGTAAATGTTTGAAGTTACCTCTACAACCTACATGGTATGTGCATTTCCCTCATATTGTTAGTGTATCAGTGCATTGTGTACCATGTACCGTGTCCTCATCAATCATGCCCTGATAATGTGGCATCACTGCATTGTACCTAAGACAGTCTCTTGTCAGTTCTATTCTGTTAATTCTGCTTAATTTATTGGCCCTCATTCTGGAGAGATTTACGACTCTGTTGTTTAAATTCCCCAGGCATTTCCATAGAGCTTACATTTGTCTGCCTTTGAATGAATTACTAACGAGTGTATTATCTTAGTAAGTAAATAGCATTTGATTTATTAATACCCATCGTGTTAAATAATATTTGCTAGTATTCATTTCTACTTATTAACATGTAACTTCATTCAATGAGATTACAGAGACTACAATAAGAGCCGCATCCGTTTGTCCGTGTGTCACTTTTAATAAGAATCACATAATCATTAGTTGCAGTATCCTGGCTACGGCCGTTCACAATAATATAAATAACTAGTGTACGTGCCTGTTGAAAATAACGGTTCTTCTATAGTAATTTTACCCATTCCAAGTAGCCTAACTATATATAGACGCTCCGAAAATTGGTCTCATTTAGCGGAACGTCTATATATAGTTGCTAAATTGTTTTACTTTAACAGTCTAGATACAGGGTCAATATGTAGACGATGTTTAGAAATATGACAAGTATTAACGTGTAAACACATATTTACCGGTTATTATGCAATAATGCACCCTATAGCTCAGTACTTGAAGAAGTGTTAAGGGCACAGTCCCAGGTTTGTAAAAACTTGTTTATTATTGAAGCTAAGGTTGTGAAACTTTGTATTGCAAAACCTCGTAGTAGACCAGCCTCCTAGCAGACCAACCTCCTATTAGACCAAGAAATTTTTGAAACTATACTTGAAAAAACCTCGTACTAGACAAAACACAATTTTTGTTACCTGACAGTTATTCTAGTGTGAATATTACAAGGAGTAATTATTACAATACTGTTTTAAAGATAAATCTTTAATTTGAATGATGTATTATGTTTATTTATGCTGTTTTTAGGATAAAACGTAAGGCAAAATTGGTTTTAGATTTAATGGTAAAGTCTGTGCTAAAAAAATTGATGTGTAAAGTTATAGAAAACTAGATAAAGTGAAGACTATTATAATTTCATAAAATGATAATTTAATTGAAAAAAATATTTTATTCATTATAATTGAAGCAAAAAATTAATATTGTTTTTAAATTTGTTTCCCTTCAAAATTTGTATATTAGTCACCATTAATTTGGCACCAAAGTTATCATAAACAAATAAAGCTATCGAAATATTAAAGTCACTGCTTTACTTTTAAAGAAAACGATTTTGGTCTAGTAGGAAACTAATAGAGTGAGTTTCTAACTAGACCAAACAAACTTGGAACGTAACTCTGGTCTACTACGAGGTTTTGCTGTACACATTTGTAAAATTGAATTCAGTTTTTTTTTACGAATTCTTTTCGATTCGACGGGTTTCGAACGAATAACACGAGTTTTGAACCAATTTGAAAAAAACGTATTACTCGTAAAGTTTTGAAGTAAGGGTACAGCGGTTTTTTGCTTTCGATTCTTCTATGGATGCTCTACAACATGTAGCAAACAAAATTTTGATTTTAGAATTTATTTATCCAAAAATTTCCAAATTTAAAAAATTTCACTTTTTCCAATTTTTTTTTCTTTAACAATTTTTTTTCAAAAATTGAAGGTCAAAATCAGAAATGTATTTGCTACATATTGTAGAGAATTCATAGGATCATCGAATCCAAGAAAAACGCAATGCCGTAACTTCCAATTTTTTTGAAAAATATAAAAAATGAATATGAAATATACAACATTTGCAATTATTCAAGAATGAAAAATAACAAAAAATAAAATAAATACAAAAAAAAATGTTTTTTTTTTCAGGCGCCACCTGACTCACTGGTAAAGTTCAACATAAAAACAAGAACAAGAATAAACAATCAAAATCCACTAGTTTATCAAACTATAACTCCACTGTCTCGGGAGTTAGTTAGCGATGTAATATTTTACATACCTGAGTGTTAGAACACTAGGAACACTTTAGTGAAGAAAAAATATTTGGATGAAAAAAAACAGAAAATGGCTGGGACTGTCCTCTTAAAGAGGGGAGATGGGAGGGGAGTAAAGGACAAACTGTATGTCATTTCTAAGGAGAGATGATGCATTTGAAATGGAAAGATGTAAATATGTTGAGTGTTAACTGTTGAGTACATTGTCCATCCAACAATGAAATAAATACTCGAAAAACACAGTAAAAATGAAATAAAGGATAACTATTTTTGAATTGTTTTTTTGATAATTTATTTCATAAATATGTTTATATATATACGAATAAAAGTAACAAATTCTATTTATGCAACTCAAAAATGCTCACTTTTTCATATCTTAAGTTCAACTATATGAATAACTATACAAAACTCATATGTCACTCCGCAAACAAGCGGCACAATCTATATATAGACTCTATGTATAACCAACAAGCAGTACCGTCTATATATAAACGCTTATCTGACTCCATGATTTAGCGCGGTAACTAAATAGTGTAGTTAAAATTGAAGACAGTCAATAGCAGCGGTGACTATATATAAACGATTTTTATTTTTGTCGACTTCCATTCACCTACTGCCGCATGGAATGGGTTTTATTCCCCTTGTTAGATTACTCTTATTGAGTTGAAATCAATTAAAATTCATTTTCCTGCATAATCTGTAACTACAGTGAAACTCCTGAGTTATGAAGTAATGGTTTCTTCATAACTCAGAGCCACTTCATAATTAGTATGCAGTGATAGTTTTCTGTGATTAAAATCATAGAGAATTTTTGTCATTGAGGGATAACTTTGGTATAATTCTTATATGGATGTGCACTAATATTTTATACAAAATTGAGGAAATTAAACAAATATTATGTTAATGTTGTGGGAAATAAATATAGCTTCTCATTATTGTATAAAGAAAACACAGTTTTTACTCAATATATCCGATTTATTGATAACCTAATCTGTATAGTAAATCTTTGCCTTCCTGATTTACATTTTCATATATAATACTCCATTATAGGATAATACACCATTATAGGTGGTATCCTATATTTGAGTATCATCCTATAATGGGCTATTACCCTATAATTGGGTATTATCCTATAATAGAGTATTATTATATAATAGAGTATTATTCTATATTAGAGTATCATTCTATAATAGAGTATTATCTTATAATACTCTATCTTATTCTAGTGGAGGAGATTGCAATAACCCACTATTGTATTGAAGTTGTAATTTTCATTAAAAAAAAACACTTAATTTTGTAATTGCTTGACATACTTGCATTTTTGATTTTTACTTCTGCAATATGACTTTCACTTGTGCCAATTCATTTTTCAATTCTGCCAATTCATTATTTACTTCTGTCAACTTGATTTTGAAAAGGTATAGTTATACCTCAAGAACTATAGTTTTCTATGATTTAAACAAAGAAAACTACTTCATAACTAAGGTGCATTTCATAATTCAGGTCCTGCATTACTCGGGTGCTTCGTAAAAAAACTTCATAACTCAGAAGTTTTACTGTATATATTTTAATAAATAGTATTCATAAATAGAAATTGAATCACTCAAAAGAATTTAAATATCAAATCAATTTATTCAGGTGCGTATCATAGTTACACTCTTCATGTTTAATACTCGTCGTGTAAAAGCGGACACCAAATAGATAAACACACGAGGAAAATTCTTTGTATATAGATATATACTATATAGATTATAAATTCATAGTTTTTACTTTTGAAAG